>VXAB01000167.1:20131-38585 GCA_013399175.1 Odontophorus gujanensis
CCAGCCGCCCTGCACGCGGGCCCGCCGCCGCCTGTCCGCCATGGCCTTCCCCGGGCTCCTCCCCCAGCCGGGAGTCGAGCCGCGTGGCCGAGCTCCTGTCACCCTCTGGTGGCTGCAGAGCAGCAGTTGCAGCGAAAGGGCTGACGGCCTGGCTTCACTGAGGCGTTTTAAGAAGGAAAGCGACACGCCGAAGACTGGAGAGCGAATGGTGTTTTATTTGTTGGATCAAGTGAAAAGCCACACAGATCAGTTAGTCCAATGCTTCCCCGTCACCTCTCATGTAGACCAACAGAAGCAGTGCACACCTCGCATGTACTCTGACCAACCTCAGAGTTGGATAACTTCTATAGAACAAATCAGTTCAACAAATTAAAAAAAAGTTCTGCATTTAAAGAAGTTTTCTGGTTCTCATTCAGGATTTAATTTCATTTAAACATTCAGGATTCACATTCTGAATAGCCTCACCAAAAGACAGACTGACAGAAAGAATGCATCCATCAGTGCTAAAGGACATGAACTCGTTTCAAGCTCTGCATTTAAAGCGCCAGCAGTCTTTCACACAGGAACCAGCAAGCAACACGTAACTCATGACATTTATCCACACTGTTAGCATCTTTTCATCTATTCATCTATTACAGACAGCAGGCTCTGAATTTTAAAAACATTACAAATTGAAGTTACGTACAACTGAAGAGTTAGATTTCATATTCAAGAAGCAAGAATTTAAAGACTTATTGAAATGTTATTTTATGTTTATATTTATAGATGAGCAAATACACTCATTTGGGATTTTTTTTTTTGGCCCACTTCCCTTCAGTTTATAACCAAAAGTCACACTGAACCCTTGAAGTTTCCATAAATGACTGCCCAAGTTTTGCTGCATGAATCCATTTCAATACNCTCCTAACTCAGTTCTGGACAGAAAGGTTCACATTTTGTGCTGAAATTCCTTTCAAATGTATGGATGTGAAAAGGATAGCTACAGAAGGAACCCTTTTTTAGCAGACTCCCCCACTGAGCAGGGCAAAAAAGCTGCAGGAAAGGCAGTTCAGTCAGCTGCATACTCACTCGATCACACCTGCCTCTGGAACTCTGCGTTCCACCTGAAAGGTAATCAGACAACGCATGGTGAATACTAAATGCTCACATACCTGGTACACTTCAGTCCAACAAAGGCCATTGACATCTCTGGTGACTCTAGATAGGTGAGTACTGTAGTAACAGTGAGGAAAAACACACTCTCTGGACAGCTGGTAAGCAACAATACATCCCTCCCCCTCCAAAACCCTTGCATGCAAGTAACCCTCCAGACAGATTTTAACGACCAAATGTTCCTTTAAAGGACATAAATTATTTGGATTACTGCAATACTGAATTATAATTTACAAAAAATCTCAGCCTTACATTCAGAAGTAGAAGTACAGAGCAAGGAGAGGAGGAACAACCAAATCTCAGCCATAGTCAACAACAAAACATAAGACAGATCAGATCGCAAGAGTCAGCATCTTAAAAGGCACCATGGGATGGCTGTTCTTAAAGGCCAGCTGTTTAATCCAGCCTAGATTGGCATTCTGGCTGCCTAGGGATGTATGCTTCTCTTCCCTGAGCTCAGTGCTGAGACACGAGGTGGTACTGAGGATCAAGCAAGCAGGACACAGTAGTAGTGAGCTGCCAGGGCTCTGCTTGAAAGAGAACCCTCCTCCAAGCCGTGAGAGCCAAGATGACTTCATAACACTCGTGGCTAGACTGAGGCTAAACGGATGGGCCACACAGTCCCAATCTACTCTAATCGGTAAACGCCTCCAGAAGTTCTGCTCAGCTGAGTTTTTTATTTGCTTGAGATTACAGCCTCCCATTTGAAAAGTTTTTCAGTTTAAAGTTTCAGAAAGCTCGAGCTCCCGCTAGAAACCGCTTCGCTTTTACCTCGGACGGCTTTTCAAAGACAAACTGCTTCTGAGAGCGGAGCTGATCTCTCCTCACCCACACCTGCCCGCCGCCTGCGGGGGAACCGCTGCAGCCCTGCGGCGCCTTCGGTGCTACAGCAAAGGGGATAAAAAAAGAATCGCAACGAACCGCGCTCCACCGCACGGAAAGCACGGGGCCCCTCCTCGCTTGAAGAAGGGAGCACTGCGCCAAAAAAGGGCTGCGGTGCTCGGCACCCGGCCCTGCCCGTTGCNCTGAATAGCCTCACCAAAAGACAGACTGACAGAAAGAATGCATCCATCAGTGCTAAAGGACATGAACTCGTTTCAAGCTCTGCATTTAAAGCGCCAGCAGTCTTTCACACAGGAACCAGCAAGCAACACGTAACTCATGACATTTATCCACACTGTTAGCATCTTTTCATCTATTCATCTATTACAGACAGCAGGCTCTGAATTTTAAAAACATTACAAATTGAAGTTACGTACAACTGAAGAGTTAGATTTCATATTCAAGAAGCAAGAATTTAAAGACTTATTGAAATGTTATTTTATGTTTATATTTATAGATGAGCAAATACACTCATTTGGGATTTTTTTTTTTGGCCCACTTCCCTTCAGTTTATAACCAAAAGTCACACTGAACCCTTGAAGTTTCCATAAATGACTGCCCAAGTTTTGCTGCATGAACCCATTTCAATACAGTACCAACCCACGAGCAGACTTTAGAAACCACCAGGATAAGGACCATCTCTCATCCTTCCCAAGTGGAGATCCTTTCTAGGTTACACAGACTGTGCAAACACAGAAGTCTGAAGTGGAGGTACTTTTGTTTTACAGAGAGATGACTTCTACATAGCCTGAGCCTGTCCCTCCCTGCCCATGGCATCCCAGTCTGATTTACTGGTCCGTGTGGCAGGGGAGCTCAATCTGAGCTGGGAAAAGTTACACTCTGAATAGAACCAGGTTACCTCTTCAAAGAAATATACTCCCTTCCCACACCTCCCTATCTTTCTAGGAATATGTTAGAGAACTACTATTGTTCTGCCCTTCACCCCCAGTCACAGGACACATATGTGATGGATGCTATATAACCAAACTGCTCTTCAGCAGTGCAGTGTCTGATCAAGTCCATTTAAGTATTTCTTAAAGCACAGCATAATTTTAGTCCAAAACGCTTCCCAACTCAATAAACCTATAAAACAAAAGAAGTCTATTTTGAAATCAGTATTAGAAGTCAAGAATTTGTCTGTATTCTCTAAACAATACTGTTTTGCTTCTTAGAAAGCACACTTACTACTGAAGATATTTAAAACATTAGGTCTACATGGTGCCAAGGTGCAGGCATGGAACCTGCAGCAGTTCCAGGCTTCTGAGATCTAGCTGCCTGCAATTTACTTCTCCTTCATCTTTTTCAAAAAACGAGCCCGTATTTGTTTGTTTGCTTTCATGAGTAAACTTATGGCAGTAGGTGTCGGTAGAATAGAGAAGATCCAGGCCTAGAAATCAAAGGAAAAAAAGGTCTTGGTACAGACTGTATTAAGCCAAATCAAACCATTACTAGCATATGTAAACATTACAAAATTATGACTGTAAGTCGAATAAAATTCATTTTTGTTCTTTATCATTCAAAATTGCTCTTCTATCATGCAGATAAAACGTATCAGAGCCATGTGCTTCCCAAGCTAACTTACCATGACAGCATGGGGCAGGCACCCATTGGTCTGGGACTGCAGGCCTACTGTGTCTATGGCAGCTCGTACATACGTTTCAGGACTGGGTTTACTGAAGGTTGGCTTGCGGATTTTGGACAGTTTTGTTGCCACGTAATAGGGGAGAACACTCTGCATGTAGATCACAAAAGGCAAACAACACTTTCAAATTAACTTACAGATGTAATAAGGAACCAAAACCTACATATTGAATGCTGAAACATGCTAGCTTAAACTAGCCTTCTTTCTAATTCTGATTAAAACATCTCAGTCCACAGTACTAACACTTCTAATCAGCTATCTTGCAACACACTTCGTTACAGGGCCATAAGCCATGCTATTCACAAGCTTTCATCTTCTCCTCAACCTAGGCCTCTGAAGTAGTCAGAACACCACAGACTACAGCTGTTCAACCAGGTATTAGTATCTCAGAGATCTCACATTCTTACAAACATTGGAACCTTACCAGCACTTTGATAAGGATATGCACAGTCCAATAGCTGTACCAGTGATTCAGTACCTTCATCTGCTACAGACTGCACAGTTGTAAGCACCATGAGTTGCAAATCTTTATAGCAAGTATCTGAAATGCATCCTTCCTCTTCTACTACACTAGTAGATCTCAAAATGAGAATATCATCTCTAAACTCAGCATATTTGGGCAAGTTACACTTAAGAAACTTGTCTCCAAACATTTAGTCTTTAAAAGAACAATGACCACACATTCTTGATCTCAGAAACATTAGCTTTACCACTCTGAGAAGCATAACATGAGTGAAAGGACCAGCTACAAGTCTCAGTGGATATAAAACCACAGATGTATAAGAATTCAACCACCACATACAGGAAGCATGACCATGCTAGCAGCTTAAAGAATGTACTACCTTTAGATGGGACTGAGAACACAGGTAACATACTGAAAGATTCCTCTTTCAAATGGAGAGAAAAACTTGGATGCCCGAATTTCGGAAGTGTAAGCAGTCACCACTGCCTTTAAAGTCACCAAAAGCGCTGATAAGAAAGCTACTCAGTCTGTGTGGTGGTTGGGCCTGTACAGGTAGCTAAGCTCTATCACAGTGCTCTCTCACTTCACCTCCTTGAAGAAAGGAGAAAAAGGGTATTGGGGTTGAGGTAAGGACAAGATCGCTGACCAATTACCATTATGGACAGAACAGATTCAGTCTAGGGAAATATCCAGTAGTTTATTGCCTATTACTTAGGTTAGGGCAGTGAAAGCTGCAAGCAAACTAAAGACACCTTCCTACCACTTATCCTCTTCTACTCCTCTATGGGCTGCACACGGAGATCTTCTCCACACAGTGCTCATGGGTTGCAGGGAGGCAGCCATCTCCACTGTGGGCCAGTCCTGACTGCAGGAAACTGCTGCCCTGTGCCTGGAGCACCTCCTCCTGCACTGACTTTGGTGCCTGAAGGGCTGCTTCTCTCCGTTTTCTCACTTTTCCATCCCAGCTGCTGTTGCTTAGCTTTTCTTCCTGTCTTAAATCTGCTCTCCCAGAGGCACAACAAGCACTGCTCATGGCTCAGCTCTGGCCAGCAGCATATTCCAGCCAAATGGAGCCATCTTTTAACTCACATGAGGCAGCTTCTGGGCTCTGATCACAGCAGCCACATTAGCAGTCCCCCACTACCAAAACCTTGATGCATAAACCAATGGAGTCTGACACTGTGTACTACTGTTACAGCACAAGTATTTAGTTTAAGCTTGTCCACTTTTTGTTACATTTTTAAATTGAATTTCAAATTTATCATTTTATAAAAAACTAAAACCCCTACACTTCTGAGGATTTGACTGGGAAACTTCTTATTCACAAGCAAACTGAATCTCCAGTGTGCCCACAGAGTGTAGTATGAACGTTACAATCAGTGTTTATTGTCTCTCTTCTGCTCAAAACAGACCTGATAAGTAAGCCTCACTACCCAACTAAAGCACTGAATAGCATGAAGGGGTGAACAGTCGTGTGCAGCAACACTTGAAAATGCAAGCATACAGTAGCACCACTGGTTAGCTACTGATCCAGACTGCCTGGCACACAAAAGCATAGGATTACACTCCAACATTTTATTTCCTCACAAGCACTCCCTAGAAAATAAGAACTACATTTCAGAAATGTTAGATTTACCATCTTTCTACTAACAGTGCATTATTTTAACAGCTATGAAGAGATCTGTTGAATGCATGAAGTTGATTCTCCTCCCCACAATGATCTCAGCTGCTCACAAGCTGTATCTGAAACTAGCAGTACAGATTAAAAAGTAAACCTTTTGCTGTCTAAAGCATTTTATTTAGCATTTTTTGTATTCACTTTGTATTCAGGCAGATGGACCCATCATCGTGCTACAGTTCCATACCCCTCCATACAGACGTAAACAAACACAGAATTAACACTTCCTTACAGTGAACCCAACTGGAAGCACTAGTCTGAAACTAATAGTACTATATTTCTGAAGGTCAGAGTGATGAACTTCAAACAGTCCGAAGTGAGTGCAGTTTTCCTAATGGCTTGAAGGAGATACATCAGCTAATCTTCACAGGAACGCACCTGTAATATTCATTAGTGGTTCACAGTAGCTTAGGAATGAGAAGACAAGGACATAGACTGCAATAAAATTAGCATAACAAATTGAAGCTGTGACAGTTATTGGTCATCAGGCCCACATAACCCAGAAAGGCAAAGCACTGCCTACTTTTAGGAACAAAATCCAATACTACCTGGAATTCAACACCCTCAGCCAACAAGTGAGTTACAGCTTACCAATGCCCATCAAGTTTTCAGCAGGAAAGCATATTTGTTGATACAGAAAACTGGATTTAATCTTCATTTGTGTTAGTAATGTAAGATACTGAAAATGTTTTCATAGCTTTTCTATATCCAAAGCTAGAAAGTACTTCCTCCCCATGCTATGTGTGTCCACACTGTGTTTAACACCTTTAGCATAGCACGTTGTTCTACATGTGGTTTTTTGGTTGTTTCTCTTTTTTCTTTTCCCTTCATCTTTTCAGTATGCATAGATATTCTGTAATAAGCTGAGTCATAAACGAGCAGCACACGCTCCTTCTTCATTTTCCTCTTAAAGCAACCACGCTATTTTGAAAAAAATCTGGACGATACTGCTTGATTACAAACACACAGATACAGCAGAACTCAAAGGTACAACACTCCCTTCTCCTCCAAGCACCCATCTCTAAATATTCTTACACCGAGGTAAATATCAGCAACTTTACTTGAGATGACAGCAGAAAACAAAGATCAGACACCCTAACTTAAACAAGAGACTTTTCCAAATGAAACACAAGATCTGAATCAAACTCCTAGAGGCAGTTCCGGAAGGCTTTTCAAGGATGGATATACCTTCCACCAAAACTACTCATCTTGACTGAGCTTGTTTCAGCACGCCTCTAAGTAGCACGTATCCTCACTCTCCGAAAAAAAACATGGAAGGGTGGGAGGGGGAAATCACACCCAGCTTGATGGCCAATGAAACTGTGCATTGAAAGGTATGTTTAAGCAGCAAAATAATCCTATCCGATGACTTATTGATCTTAGTAACACAGAAAAGAGAAATAGCCTGTTAAATACCCAGAGCATATGAAAGATGCAGACAAAACAAGCCTTTCACTTACGCAAAGCAGCATCACTCTCTACACAGGAGCAAGTATTTTACAGGAATCTTAATCAGTATGCTTTATTAGGAGAATGAGGTGTTCTCAAAACTAAGAGCTACCCAATGTTTGTACTTTAAAATATAACAGACTCAGCCAAATGTCCTGACGTGGGTTGAGGGTAATGAGTTCTAGAATTAGCCAAGCCAGGAGCTGCTACCATTTGATGAAGTACCAAGATGTGCTATATCTTGTCTTATATTTTAGATGACTGAGCAAGAGAGGATTAGCAAAAGGCATCTTCCTGAATTCAGAACCAAGGGCAAAGAATCCCAGAAAGATGCTCTTTGGGAAATGAAGACAAAGAAATGGACAAGAGCTAATGCAGTTTGCACGAACCCTGAAGATTCACAGTTGTCTCTGCAGTACAGGTAAAATCTTACACCTCTTTTATCAAAGCTGGCTATTGCTCTTGAGGGCAACAGATGTAATTAGTAATGAAGAACTCAGCGGGTGTGATCCATAACCAAGTCTGGAAACATTAGCTATATTTGGAAAGCGAACACTAATATTAATGCAAAATCCCTATTAAGCTGAGAAACTGGCTTGGTTTGCTCTTATATACCTATGAAGAAAAAAAAAAGCCCTAAAAGAACCTTTGGAATGCGAGCAAGTGGGGCAAAATGCAAAACTCACTAGAAACATGGAAGTCCAGTACTGCACAAAATTTGCATCACCCAATTACGTACAAGGAGTCTCAGGTTTTTGTTCTTGTTACTATGCTTATACTAGCAGTTGGTTCACTGACACTGTAGGGAAGAGATGGCTACTATTTTAGTCTTTTCAGCAGTTACTTATTTGGTATCTGTATAAATGCAGTTCAAAAGTAGATTCCAAAAAAATTAAGCTGCACAGGAGTATTTTAAACTTGTGCACTACCCTTTCTGGAAGGCATTATACTTAAAAGTGCGATTAACAACTTTAGGTAAAAAAAATATATATATTAGCTATTTCAAGATGCATTGTTTCAGGGTAACTTAAGAAAACTGCTAATAGGATCAAAGGAAATCCTCATCCCTAATCAGTGTCATGTTCATGAATAAAAGAATATGCTGATTTCCTTTTGTTACCAAGACACCGATGTTGCTGTGGTAACCACACTTACATGAGAAGCTACTCACCTGCACGATGATGCCCTTGCTCTTGTATTCTGCATGGAGGCCTCGAGAGAAGTAATCCACAAAAGCCTACAGAGAAAAGAGAAATATGCAGTATGCTACACATTAAAATGGAAGCTATAGTTTGGAGCTTTATGTAAGCATATTTGATTTACTATTTATAGCTTCTGTTTTCAACGTGAAAAACCTTAGGCTTTCAAAGAAACTTTGCAGATTACAGCAATGTCATCTAAACAGAAACCTCATGCTTACAAAGCATTTTTACAGAAATGAGACTCAATCTAAACAAACAAAACCTTTTTTAATTTAGAAGGAAGACTAGGAATGAACTTCTAGAAGGAATGAACTAGATTCATTACATACAATCCAGTTAAAAAAGGGAAATAAAACTGAGTTCACGTTATTCATTGTGTGTGTCATCTTCTTAGACTTTTTTTTTTTAAAGAAGATTTAAATTTCTCCTGTGCGTGGTTTTAAAAATGTGTTTAAATACCCCACCTTTTGCCATTTAATATTTAAGAACATTAAGAACATTCTATGATGATATTTTTTCCAAGCCTCAAAGTCCACTACCACAATTTGTCTTCCAAACTTCTGGAAATTCTAAAATTTCCAAGGCCAAATATTGGCAGGAGGAACCAAAAGGGCTAAAAGGTTGGTATGCAAACCTGCTGACACACCTGACGTACCACCTCCATAAAGGGAGGCCCACATGCTCTCTTCTCCCTTATCACTTAGTTTGAGATGCACACCTCACACCATGATAAAGAAGTACCAACCATGTAACAACCCGAGGCTACTCAGCAGTTCAAACCAGCGCAGATTCCCTCTCCCTTTCTTCTAAACCATCTTCTCTCCCCAAGTGAAAAATAAACACAAAATAAACGAGTGCAAGTATTTAAGGATCACAGAATCATTGAGGGTGGAAAAGGCCACTTGGAAGAAGAAACAGCTCTAGAGAAAAAAGGTTGTTAACAATAGCAGCATTTACTTCAGACCAGTGCCAGAACAAACAGAAAAGCTCTAATACTGCACCTGCTTTACAATCTTCCTTTGCTGAATCATTAGTGGATTAATGCAAGTTCTACCTGAAAACAGTGCTTAAAGTTTGCAGTGTCCAGTGTTTTGCCTATTAAGATCGTCCTACTGAACTCCATCAATGCACAAAGCAAAGAAACACTCCCACACTGCTGGACTATTCCTATACTTTTCTTCTTACCAGTGTAAGTTCTTAATGAAAGACAGTACTCAACATCAAGTCTCTAAAAAGCAGGCCTAACAGCAAAGATTAGAGTGAGCTAGCAATGCTACTGCAACAATATGAGGAACTTGTATATACACACATGAGTAGCTGGGTACAGCCCCTGAACACTATTGTCAGATGTGTGGTTATCACACACACAGCAGAGTATATCAATAATCTATTAAGAATCAAACAAACAAGCTATATTCTGTTAATCACAATGTGCTTTGATAATTCAGAGTTCTAGCTGCTTCCACATGACAGTCCTGAAATCAGTTACTGCTTCAAATATGGAGAGACAGTATAAAGAGACTGTCATCTCTACTGCTCAATGAGCACTTCACAATAAAGAAAATCTTTGTTTTACATGAGAAGGAACAAGCAACTTCTAGTTTCTGAATAAACACTGGATTTTTTTCCTTCTTGAAGAATTCATTTCCAGACAAGTTGGGTTGTTTTACCTCCAGATGCTCCAGTGCTTCAACAGCCTCTAACTTTAAAAAGTCCTAAGAATGATCTCTAAATAAGAACTCTCTGAATAAGCAGATAAACAGAGCATACAACAACCAATTTCTTCTCATTGGATATCAAGTAACAAATCCAAATACTTGAGAAATAGTGGGCAAAAAAAAAATCATGTTTCACTTTGCATTGGTACTAATGCAGGTAGACAGAGAAACCTGTCAAAAGAAACAGGAATATGACTCCTTTTTAAGCATCTAAAAGGGAATTCTCCATCTGAAGGTTAAAGACTTGGACTGCTTATGTTCCTGACGATTAGCCAAAGCCATTGACTTAGACCTGGAGGATACTATACTTTAAAACCTCTCTATATAGATGAGGAAAAAGCCCTAGAAATTGCAGATATAGTCTTTCTATAGCTACATTAGTGGAGTCACTTTCATGCTTACTAATCTTGCTATGGTAGAAGATGAGCAGTGCTGAGAATAGGCAGATTAATTGAGTTTCTTAGGAGGAAGGGAGGAATATTTGAGATTCTAATTGAAAAAAAGACTAGGCAAAGCAGCCTAAGGTATATTATCTCTAAAATCAGAAGCTCACATCATTTGATAAAGCTGAAGGCAATGCCACAACAGAAGTGACCTTTCACATTAAAGCAGAACTGTGCTGTCAGAAAATAGCTATTTCAAGAGCAAATTTTATCAGCTATAGCTAATTCAGGCTTTCACAATTTCTAAACTTAAACATCCCTTACTCACACTAACGTTTCTTCAGAGTAAATAGAATAGCGTGCGTAACTTTTTCTCTTGACAATGTCAAGAGAAATTTGACAGACATGAAAATTTGGTCTGTTTTGACATAGAGGACACTGACTGAAAGCACCTACAGTCCAGCAAGGTTCCACTTAAACTCTGAAATTCTTTAAGTATTGAAGACAATTGTCAGGTGTATCTGAAAAAAAACTACAGTGCTACACTGCTTGAATATCATGTCCTTAATGCCTCCTGTGTTTGGTTTTGTTATGTATACTGTGAACCCATGTTTTGCCTTTGGGTTGTTAACAGGAGACCTTTTAGTTGAACATTTCAGAAGCTCATACATATACCTTGGGAAAAAAAAAATTAAACCTGGCTGCAGAAAGACAAAACTGTCTCAGCTGACAAAATGAGACACTGGAGCAGTAAATTTAACATGAAATGTAGATTTAGAGTCATAATATACTGTTACGCCTAGAGAGCATGTATTTGACGTCATCATCTTCAGCATTCTCATTTGGAAGTTGAGCAGATATGTGCTGAAAGAACAAACTGCTGGATAGATAGAAAACTGTCTGGACCACCAGGCTCAAAGGGCTGTGATTAATGGCTTGACATCTGACTAGTAACAAGCAGAAAACCCCACAGATCAATACCAAGGCCTATATTCTTCAATACCTGCCATCAGCAACCTAGATGATGGCGCATTGTACACCCTCAGCACATTTGCAGATGACAAAATTAGATGGAGTGGCTGACACGACAGAGCTTCATTCCAGAGGGACCCTGTTCAACTTGATGATTGTTTAAACTTCATGAGATCTCTTGACTGGCACGGAGTGAAGTGCAAAGTTCTGCATACCAAGCAGGATAACCCCATGACTTAATGTTGGCTAAGTATCAGCACTGTAGAAAGAACCTGGAATTTATGGTGGCTGCCAGGGAGAAGGTAAGCCAATAATCCACCCACTGCAAGACAATCAAACCACATACTAGGCTACATTAGCAGGACATATGGCCAGCAGCTCAAGAGGAGATAATTATGTGGTACTGGCAACACACTAGAGCTCTATCTTCTCTCTTAACTGAAGTGCTAGACTTAAAGCAAATAATCAAAAAGGAGGAAAAGTCTTTGGTTCCTGCAAGCACCAGAAGAAACATACTTAAATATATACACAAATTCATCCCTACCATATGCATCTATTTTCTACAAGATTAGAGAAAAAAAGTTTCAAAGTCTCAAAATAAGAAGTTGTATTATTTGTCAGTGTCCTTCCTCAACCTCACATTAAGAGTGCTTAGTACAGCAGCACCCTTTGTTGTGCATGATGCAGTATATAAAACTATCACGTAATGAGTGTGTGTGATGTAATGCACAAAACAGTAGTTTCCACACCAGCAAACTTTTGCATTCATTTTTATCTTGACCTTCCAGTTTCCACTACTTGCAAATTTTAAGTTGGAATTTTTAGTTCATGAAAGCACCACTAGATGGACACCAAAACATTTATTCCTGTAGTGTTGGCTCACGTTTGACACTTGATTACAGTGTACAAAAGAATATTTACCTTGGTTGCAGAGTAAAGAGTCAGCAGTGGAGTTGGATACATCCCAGCAGCGGATGAGATGTTCAAGATTACCCCTTTTGATCTGAAAGTGAAGATAAATTCTGATGAAATAAGCAACACAAACAAAAAACCTTTTATGTTTCAGAAAAATACTGCAAGCCCTAAAATCTTCAGGATGCAGTTAAGATAATTAAGATGTGTTTAAAAACTTCAATCAAATTCTAAACTGAAATTTACTAATACGCCTTCAGGCACAATGTAAGCATTCAAGTAGCTGGAATAAATCAGGAATAACTCCAAGGTCAATACAGCAGGAGAATCAAGCTCCAGTATATGTACACTGAGCTCAACTATGCAAAAATCAATCAAGTGAAGCTGGCACAAATTCAGAAGGCACCTTGGGTTAAGGTGGCAGAAATGACAAGTTTGTTCTGTGAATTACACTTGGATAACTTCTTTTGTCACAAGTCTACGTATCTTCCAAGTGTTACCTTCATGGTGAATCTTTAAGATAGCAAGCATTTGCATCTACTACTTACATACAGCAATGTTTTAATATAGAGTAGAAGATAGACAGAACAACAGAAGAGTTGTTTTAGAGCTATATTACAGTAATATTTCAGGTATCCCACTGAAACATTCAGTTAGGAGTACCTGAAACTAGCTACCTCCAGCTCTGCCAAGCACTACTAAAGCATGTGCTGTCAGCACAGACATCAGGACTTCTGGATTTCCTAATCCAGTAACTATTTTGAATGTGTCCATTTCTGTGACCAGTTTTACATACCAAAACGTACCTGTTACTTAGTGCTACGTAGAAATCAGAATTAATTTAAAAATTTAGGGCAAGTAAGCTATTAGAGGACAGTAGCAGACTGTTCAAAAAGTGGAAGCTGCCTCTCCTTCTTCCTACCCTACAGCAGACCTAAGCCAGTTTACCTGAACGCACCACAAAGTTTTCTGTGTGCATATATGTGCACGCTGATCATCACACACCTCAGCTGCTGTAGATTCAGAGTTTCTTATCACATTTGATCACCTACACATAGCCTATGCCACTGATACTACAATGAATTAAGAAACCATCTTAAAAACAAACAGCTGGGTTTAAGTTACAATTAAAAAAATAAAATTCTACAATTCTTTGAGAATTGTGACAATAGATTCACAACGTCTGCCATGATACAAGAGGGAATTAATTACAGAAATGAGACAGTTGACATAACAGAAAATAATCGTTTCACAGTCATTAAGATCTTCAAACACTTTTGCTGAAGTTCTTGCACTTTTCAGGAGTTATCTGCAAGGTTCTGTTGGTCAGGCAAAGTAATAACATGGATCCAAACACGTGGAATGAAGAAAATAAGACTACAAATTCATCATGAATTTCCACAACAATAGAATGCTATCAGTGGACATTAAGAGGTTTTTCATATTCAGACAGGTGGTGCTCATGATACTGATCCACAAGCTCAGATGAGGATTAGCAGTGAAATGAGTATTTGTGCAGTTTTTAAGAGATTACCAGATTGGAGAATACCACAAGGAACTTTTTATAAGACTAAGAAGGCTATGTGAGCAGACTACAGAACGGCTGATGAAAAATCAATATTAACAATACCAACAGCACACACTAAAGGAAATAATGTGAATTAATCACATCCTTTGCAGAATTCTACGTCAACTCTCCATTCCCTTGAAGAACTTGACTAAATTAGTTCTCTTTTGCATGGCCATCACCAGGAGCATCCCAAGGGGAGGCAGGCAGGGAACAGCAGGGACACGTCCATCGCACCCAAGTCCTGCCCTGGTGTCTGCAGAATGCTTCTATCCTGCGTTGAGAGGGACAGAGAAGAACCTGATGGTTTGAGAAGAAAGAAAAGGAGGAAAAAAAAGCCCTGATAGACAGGAGAGGTGAAAGGGTTCAATTTAGATATTTAAGAGAAGAGCCATGATAAGAGTATAAAGACTAATGAATAACAAAGATCAAGATCTTGGTTTATCCTCCCGTAAAACAAAAAAGAAGATGACATGAAATGAAAGGCTGTGAAATCTAGATCAGATGAAGGCAGTGCTCTCCCGACGCTCAGACTGGAGGAGTCACCGCCACAACATGAAGCAGAACGAAGCTTGACAGGACTTGATGAGGGTGAAGCATGTCTAGGGACTACAAGACTCCCCTGTAAAACCAAGAAGCACGCACAGAGGGGTGCACGGGCACCAAGGGGAAGCACATCCAATCACTCCCAACCCAACACAGCAGCAGCACTGTGTAGAGGTCCCTGAGGGCAGCAGGCCGCACACAGCCCACCCCGCTCTCCGCAGCCCGTGGCTGCAGCTATATTTAGCCATCCTGTTGCCGTGGCAACCAGCGCCCGCTCCAGCTGCACGCCATGGAAGGAGTGCTTCCTCTCTAATGTCATTAGACACTTGCTACTTCCCCAGCAGTAAACACCAGCGTTGGGCGTTTGTCTAGAAACCGTCAGCAGAGTTCGTTGCTCTGTGCCCAAAGACATCGGGGCTCGATGTTCGGATCTGCAGTCTCTCACCTAGGTGGCTGCCTGAAAACTGACAGAGGAACTGCTCATTTAAGTGGAATAGGAAGTTGCAAATTATGGATGGTCACTGTGAGAGTCCAGAGCACAGGAGAGGAGACACAGAAGGATCTAAATGCCACGGCCAGAAATGGCATTTGTCTGATGCTGTGGTGCTCATCAATAACAAGAAGTAAGGGTCATACCAAGACAGAGATGAGTTTTCTGCTAACAGACCTGGATGTAAAGCATGCCCGCTCAGTTCTGCATTTCTCTAGTAACACCATCAACCCAACCCTCGGGTACATCAAAACATGCAGTGTGGGCGCAAGATGCTACGGTGCACATTACTCTGTGTGCTCAGCACACCGTCCTTCTTAAACACACGGAGAGCAGCAATGGGACAGAAGCCACAGCCTTCACTCAAACAGATCTGCCATGTAAAGTGGCTTGGCAGAATCACTCCAAATGTGAAAAAAACTTCTCTTTTTTTTTGATCACTATTAACCCTTTCTTTCCAAACTGCTGTCCTTAGGATATCTGAGGTGAACCAGGAATGTGAGGCCAAGAAACATGACCCTTTGCTCAAGGATAGTTAGAAGCAAACTCGGTCCCTCTTTCAAACTCTCTCTGCTGCTGTAATATCTTTCAGAAAGACAGGACATTCTGCAGGCAGAACGTGCATCATTCTCTTCTGTGAAATGGAAGAGATCAAACTCAGTCAAATGAATAACTACGATGTTTCCTTAGACAAAGAAGAAACTGAGGTAATAAGTACTGTTGTTGTACTCATATTGACAGTACTTTAAACCCCTAGAAAGCAGGATGGCTTTGGTCACGTTGGTATCTTCACAAGGACAATGCTTTCACTAAAGCCACATGCCATCATCAGCCATGTAGAGGACCTGGGCAAGGTGTAACATTTGACTTCTGAACCTTAACTACCACCGCTGCAGTGCAACCCTCAACCTCAGCCCCAGCTCTACCAGGAAATATCAATAATCACCTCTCCCAGATTCTGAGGTTTTCCTTTCTAAATCAAGTTTCCTCGCATGAAATAAACCCCCTTCTGCTTTCACTCTTATCTCCAGACTGTCTCAACTAACAAGTCTAAGCTTGCCATCAACCTGACATGCTACGTAACAACTCCCAGACTGGCCACTGGCTCTGATGGTTTGTATCCATAAAGAAACTCCATTTAAAATGTGAAATATGTGCTCTCCATCTGTGCAATACTAGCATAATTGAACCCATTTCCGCAGTGGAAACTTCCAGATTGTGGGAGGATACAAAAAGAATACTTTTATTTCCCCTTAATTGGTCATATTTTGAGGTTTGCCCCATATATATGCTCCTACTGTGGTATTCACTTGGAGGCAATACCTCAGTGACTATCATGCACAGTCCTATGTACCCCTCCTCAATATTATCATAGAATCCTTAAGAGTTGGAAGGGACCCTTAAAGGTCAACTAGTGCAACTCCTCTGCAGTGAAGAGGGACATGCACAGCTAGATCAGGTTGCCCAGGGCCTGATCCAGCCTCATCTTGAAAGTTGCCAGGTACAGGGTATCAACCACATCTCTGGGCAACCTGTTTCAGTGCTTTATCAACCTCACTGTAGAAGACTTTTTCCTCACTCCCAACCTAATTCTGCCCTCTTGAAGTTTGAAACCATTTTCCCTTGTTCTGTCACCACAGACATTGCTAAAGAGTCTGCCCCCGTTCTTTCCTGTAGCTATCCTTTAGATACTGGAAGGCCAGTATCAGGTCACCTCGCAGCCTTCTCCTCTCCAGGCTGAACAGCCCAAGCTCTCTCCCAACCTTGTAGGGGAGGTGCTCCATCCCTTGGAACATTTTTGTGGCCCTCCTCTGGACATGCTCCAGCAGGTCTATGTCTCTCCTGTACCAAAAACTCCACACCTTGATGCAATACGTCAGGTGAGGCCTCACCAGCACAGAGCAGAGGGGCAGGATCAGCTCCCTCAATCCGCTGACCATGCTTCTTTTGGTGCAGCCCAGAGAGCCAACTGTATCCTGTATCCATAGAGTCCAGGACACAGTTGGCTCTCTGGGTTATGACTGCACATTGCAGGTTCATGTCCAGCTTCCCACCCACCAGTACCCCCATGTCACTTTTGTCAGGGTTGCACTCATTCCTTTCACCTCCCAGCTTGCATTGGTAGTAAGGGTTGCCTCAACCCAGGTGCAGTTGGATTTTTTGAACCTCATGAGGTTTACCTGGACTCAGTGCACCAGCCTTTATTTTTTTTGTTTTTTTAATTGTGAGTGCAGCTCAGCTCTAACCTAAAGCAATACCCAGCGAGCTAGGGTTAGTGCTGCAGCAGACAGCAAACATCCTGCAACAGTCAACACCAGCTGGAGAACAGCCTGGAGGGCCCACACTGAACCTGGGCGCCTTTAGTTTCACCCAGGAGCTGCCTAGGAAGTCAGTGCACGTCTTCCACAGTGACAGTGGTGTGCATCAGCTTCCTTTTTAAAGAGCTGATCTCCAATTCTACTTTACCAAATGATCACAGACTTTCCTCAATATACCTCGTACTGTATAATAAGAACACACTCTTTGCATCCATTTTACTTACAATGACTTAGAGAAATAGCCTTAAGAAGGTTATTCCCAGGAACTGTAACCACCCCCTCAGAATAGCAGGTTGTTGAGTTAGTGCTGATGAGTCAGACGGGCTTTTTAATTCTGTTCTAAAAGGAATCACCACAACAGTGGAGAAGGGAGAGGAAAAATAAAAAGGGAATCGAGTGGAAAAGGCTTCCACCGTCTGATGATTCATGCACCATCAGCGTGACTCACCCAGCATTACTCTGCCATTAAAACATGGAGACCAGGCTGATTAGTCACAGTAATGAATTTTTCAAGAAAGGATTCTCCCCTATAAATAATGATGACTTTGTCTGGATAGTGGTAGTGTGACTCACCTTTCCAGCATGCTGGGCAGCACCAATCGTGTCATCTGCAAAAAGAAAACATTCGTGATGGCTGAGAATGCAGGCACCAGACAGCCAGCGACAGGGAAGCCTCCCTACCTCCCAGAAGCAGCTGCCACCCCCTCCACCCCAGCCACAGCTTGGGGAAGCAGAGACCATACTTTGCGTAGGCAGTTTATTTTTATTCTACCTGGATAACTTGGCTCTGTCAAGCAGCGTGTGTACTGAAACTGGTGAACCGAGCCAGCTAGTAGCATAAGTACAATAAGTGCAATAAGAACAAATAAAAATGCCTCTGCCACCCTGCAGCATCCGTGGCTTCTAAAGAAGATGGAAACACCAGAGTACTATGATATGTGTATGATCTTCCTCTCCCCAAAAAAGGCAACTGTATTTCTTCTGATTGACTATATTTACCGTTTATGCCAAGACTTGGACAAAATCCAATGTATTTTAACAAGTCTTACTAAACTGATGATTTTAAATTAAAAAAAAAAA
>VXAB01000167.1:38669-67748 GCA_013399175.1 Odontophorus gujanensis
AATTGTTATTTTAAAATAAAAAAAAAAAAAAAAAAAAAGTAGCTGTGGAGCAGCAACGGCACTGGACAAAAGCACTGATGAGGAGTATTCCAGCTCTGATAACCATTCCAATACAACTCACTGCCGCAACACATCTCCTTTATTTTAGGATAAACAATATTCAAGCTTACCAGCATCAACATAGTAAGAATCATTACTGTTAGAAGGCAGTCAAAAGAAGTTTAGTTTGCTTCTGATCAAAGGCTGCCTTTGTGTAAGAGTACTACTGTAACAAGCACACAGAAAACGAGCTTACAGAGTGATGCTTCAGTGAATAGTCCAGAATATGGCAGCTTGCTATAAATATTACGTTGCATATAGAAACCATTTAAGAGCCTAGAACCTTACTTTGCTGATTACACAGGTGTTTGCACTAAGAAAATTTTCCCTGTGCTGAGGCACACTTCCCCACTGCTCTGGAGATTCTGCCTTCATCACGGCCATGAGCAATCCATCCACAACCCAGCTGAAAGATCCTCCGGAGCTGTAATCCTAAAACAAGCTTCCCAACCACAGACCCAGCAGCTCCAGAAAGGGAAACAAAGCATTGACCCAAACTTAGATGAATTTTTTTTTAGATGCAACCTCAAAACAAACTCTAAGCATGAGCTTTCTCACATACTAATACTCATAAAGAAATATGAAAATACCCATTTTAATATTAAAGGATAATGAATGATTCTGGTTGACTTTAAGACTAGCTCAAGAATGGCAGATCTTTTATTTGGTACAAGCTTTATGATCTCTACCACAGATCTCTCAGCAAAAAGTGGCACACTGCTTCTTGTCTGTCAGGGTAAGATAATGTTGCATATAGTTTTCACAGATTGACATGTGGATGTGAACTGTAATTGCCTCCCCTTAGGCAAGCCAAAAATGGTTTGAAAAATTAGTATAGCAGCTCCTGTTGTAATACAGAGGGCACCATGTTTGTAACTTTTAGACACAAGTCCCCACAAATGTACTCAGGGTCTGAATCCCAACTGCAAGCCACCAGACAGCTCTTAGTGTACTACAAAACTTCTGGTCACTACTGATATCTGAATGAGAGTACACACAAAAAAGCTACAGCGATTAATGTTTGATTGATACAAATTAAGAAATGATGAAGCCAATGACAGCTGAGACACCATAATAGGTACACAACACAAATGGAAACCACACTCTCCCCCTGTAGCTTTGTGTTACACCGTCTGTGTTCAAAGTTCAGCTGGATGGGCAAGCAAACCCACACCCTCAATAAAACACCAATGCCAAAACCAGATTTCATACTCAACATTACCTCCATTTGTTTCCATTAAAATGAATATTTTGAGAGAACTTCAAAAATCTGTCAAAAAAGGCAAAACTGTTTTTCCTGTCTGCATTTACGCCTTGCAATGTGCCAAGAGATACACAAATATTCTCAATCTTTGTGTAATAGAAATACTGTTGTTTTTTTTTTTAATAAAGAACTAAGTAACAGAAGGCAGATCTTTGAGTCAGTCTCACCTCACCCAGCCAAGTACATTCTAAGGCTGTTCCAGTAATGCAAAAGCACTACTGTAAAAATGCTGGTAAAGCATTCTGTAGGCACTGAATATCTGGCAAATCTCTATAATGTACACACACATAAATTGGCTCCAGCATTAATTCAAAGAAAACAAGCTTTAGCAGAAATGTATTTTTACCACTAACAATAGAGCCCAATAATTGCTTGCATGATCTTTATCCAAAAGAGCCAAGCTGGTTAACATCCTTAACTTCAACAGCTGTAACTTCAGACATGCCATTACAAAACAGGTAGTTCAACAATGACAGATCTAGAATTGAACACGTGTCCCAGATAAAGAATCCAAATTTTTGGCTTGGTCTGATTCATCAATATACAGTTCTGCAATGATGTCAATTTAATAAATACCAAAGCACTGCAAGTCTGAGTTCACAGGAATTAGTGTGTGGGACATGGGAGAACTCTATGGAAATGCTTCTTTCTCTGAAAGCAATCCAGTAAAGAAAGGAGGAAGTGGTAAAACCTAAAGGAGAGGTTGGGAACTACCCCAAGAAGATCGCCTTTGGCTGGTGGATACTGAAATCATCCCAGCTTTCTTCAGATAATTGTTTTTCCGAATGAAATGCTCATTTTCACTGAAAAACATGTGCTGCAGTTGAACCCATGAAAGCTCCAAGGGTCTGAACACTAGGGTAACTTCGGGCACAGTAGCCAGAAACTAATTTATAGAAGAACTGTCTACTCATCCAAACAGATTTCTTATTTCTTTCTAAAAGCTTGAGTTAGAGCTGAGTGAGAATGTATGTGCACGTGAGTGCCAGAAAAATCTGCTCAAGACTGACTTCCTAGTGTCAGAAGTTGTCAGTACTTTATGGTTTGCATAGATGGGTATAACATTCAGCACACAACTGTGGAACACTAGTAGTTTGTGTCTTTCTGCTTGTTTTTCAATAATTTTACATATACACAGAAAAACCTGTAAATAACACTACCATATAGTTTGGTGTCTTGCTCCTTTGTTCTGCTAGATAAAAATAATACAGCCCTTGTCCTTTTAAGTCAACTTGTTTCACACACAGACCCCTGCCTCATAACTTTTCCAGGAAGCTCATTACAAGCAACTAACTTAAAGGAGAGATTTAATAGAACCAGTTCATTGTTATTTTAAATGTGTCTGTCATTTCCTGATGTCCACACATCTGCAAATGCATTTATTACATGTCTGGCAAGTACTGGTTGTGCTGTCCACTCCGTATTTCCAGATATCATTCACCTTCTAATTTTTGGGGAAAAAAAAAAAAATGAAAAAGGAACATCACTTCAGTCTGAAGGAGCAGAAATTCCTCCTTTCAAATGCAAAGGTATACAGCCATATGGCTACATCTCCTTTCTGAAACTGGTGCTACTTTTAAAGCTCCTATTAGAGGACCAACAAATCAAGTTGTAACAATGCATTTCCAGTGTCATTTCTTAAGAAAAAAAAAATTCTCCCCTTCTTAGTTATCACTAACCTGCAGCCTTTTCCCACTCTGACTGAAGCAACAGCAAAGGAGCAGAGCTAAGGGAAAAATTACATCTTGTAAAGTTTAAAACATCTTTAAGGTGATATTGACCTTCGGCTGCTACAAACAGGAGGTAAAACAGACATAATTGTTCCAAGTCATCTTTCACATATTATGTGCCACATCATCGCCATGCAAAGCCAGATAGCTAATGCCACTGTTTTATATTCAGCAACAGATCATTCTATAGTAAGATATTACATCTGCAAGTCACTCTTTTCACTTCTGAAAGGTATAATGAACCGCAGCAAAGCCTATGCAAGTACAACAAAGGATGAAGCTTTTTACTTCGCCATGCAGCTGAGAAGCCTCTTTCAGAATTCACTCATGAATCTGAGGTGAAAACAACCTAAATTTATTAAAGGTAGGCAATCCCCAGTGACACACCCACACATGCCACAAACCCCCTGGTAACTGTTACTGTAAGAGAACTTGGTACCCAGACAGGGGACTCGCAAACACTCATCCACCTCACAAATAGCTGACGCTGTCTTGCTGTAGAAGAACCAGGGAACTGTATTCCTGAACTATTAGTTAAACTGATCATGAAAGCTATTATCAGCATCTAATATAAAGTTCTTATAATGCATATCTCTCAAAAATAATTCCTTAATGCAGCTCATACCTGCCAGTTTTTACAAACACAAACCATCCTCCTTTGATTTGGGGTAAAACTAATGTCAGTTCTACAGAAAATAATGCAATAATCCATGTAGCAAAGTCAGGAAGCAACAAGGGATACAGGATATACANATAAATATAAATATAAATATAAATATAAATATAAATATAAATATAAATGTTACCCCTTGACCATAGGTAAGGTAGACACACACACACATCTCTTCTTAAAAGTCAGTGTTGCTACTTCCCTCAGAATGATGTTCTGCATGTTAGAATCCTTTCCAATACACAACAGATGAAATGCAACCATTCTATGCACAGGTCAACAAAATAACTTTTCCCATTTCTCACACAGACTAGCTGCTCCTCCTCCTTTCAGTTTTGCATAGCTTGCTGTTAGTTTTTCCCCCAAACTCCACTTTAGACTTCTCTGATGTTGCTTAGAGTTGTTCACATATCTTGCCAGGTATTCACAACTTGGTGGAATTCACCTTTCCCTTCCACTAAGAGGCAGCCGACACCAGATCTCAGTTCAACTTAGAGCATTCATGTTTTTTGAAGTTTTGCAAACTGCAAGACTCTCAAATACAGTAATGATTAAAAATCTTGATCTTGTGGGACTGTTGTCCTTTTCTATTTAACGCTCAGTTTAGAACATAAATAAGGTGATGAAGGCAAAGATTAGCACAGACACCGAGGCATGTTCGTGTATGTAATTTACCCTCCCTCCTCCTTCCTCCAGTAATGTCTATTTCCAACTGAAGTCTGGCCTGGAGGACTAAAAACCACATTCCCCCTACAACATAATGGCTTTCAAACCAATTCAGCTCCTTGCTTAATCAAGCGCTAAGCCAGCACCCCCTCAATTACTTAGTTCCACTCACTTTTCAGAGCACATGTTTATGCCACACTCCCAATTCCATTAGCATGCTCTGATACTGCAAACAGAAACAACTCACCATTTGTTTCTCACACATTCAGAATCTTGTGACAGGATATATGTTCACAAACATTAAGGCAAGTTACATCGCATTGAAAACTTTACTACTGGAAAAAAAAGATTCAATAGCAGAACAATGGGAATTTATCCTGTGAGGTGAAGATGGGGTCTTTTGTCTTAGTGCAACCCCTCCTACATGATTATTACTCCCCTAGGAAATTCAATGGGTCAGAAGGGAAGTGGTGAACAAGTGCCACCCTTCAGAAATGCCCACACTTGTGGTAACAGAACACACCTTAACACTTTCTGCTGAATACCATAGCTTTCCCACTTTGAGCCTAAGTACTAATTTAGCTAGAACTGAGGTTATTTGACACGTGTGCCAAAAATATATGGTATCCAACAAAGGTGTTGCTGTGGCGCAGTTTACAAAGACAGGAGATACTGCTTCCTTTTAAATATTGTGCAAGTTTTGTACTAAAGGCATGAAAATTAATAGAGAATTTCTAGAATATAAGAGAGGACAATTTATGTGACATCTCTGATGACAACCTTGAGACACTGATAGGTACCAGCAAAACCTGCTTTGCCTCTTCTGTACCCTCGTATCTTCAGCAGACCTTCCTCTCCCTTGTTTAATCTAGTCTTCTCTTCCATCCTGAACTTTGTGATTTTATCATGCAAAAAGGGAGATTTACTTTATTTTTTTTAAAAAAAAAAAACAAGACACATATACTCCTGGAAAAGAAGTGATATGGCAATATCTCCATAAAACACCAAACTAAACGTTAATGGGAATCTGTCCCAAACATTTAAGTGAAAGGACACAGATTTTTCCTAAAATATTTTTTTCTCTATTTCTATGGGTTCTCCTAAAAAAAAAAAAAATACTTACAGATGGTACATATCTCTAATGTGCTCTTCTCCCCAAAACAGTAAGCATCTGGCATGCCTACTGTTTAATTACACAACAGGCTCATGCAAGAAGAAGATTTTCAAGCCTGGAAGATTATGTTCAGACTGCAATTACACTCAGTAGCATGAGCTGAGCATGGTCAAGAAAAGTTTTCAAACAAGCTACAAAACACTAACACACACTAATCTCGTGGAACTAGATAATAAGTTTTACATGTGTGGGGACAACCACATTATAACGTGAAGAGGCTGACACTCCACAAATTCTACCAGAAATGAAATCATTCATTTGCTAACTGCAGTTGAACATCACTGATTATAAACACAGAGAAACAAGCCACAAAGCAGCACTGTTTCATTCTGGAAACCAAGATAATCCGGCTGCATCTCTAGAATTTTAGGCACACAGCCAATAAAGCAGACCTCAAATTATGGCAGTACATCCTCTTCAGAAAAACATTAAAGTAGCTCAGCTGTAACTGTCCTGTTGTGACAAAACATTTCCAGGAGGACTGACACCCCAAATTCTATAATCACTGAATAGTGCACTCCCTCTGCTGGCACAGCACAGATGTCACACCGTAGCAGTTTGCAGATTACATCTGGTGTAATTGCATTAACAATGGCAGGTGGGAGGGATGTCTGCTAAATGGCTGCTGTAAGAGAAACCGTAAAAGGTGCTCACTAAAAACTGCCTTCCCTGGTGCAAATCTTGAAGGTGCACAGCAAGACCCATGGGCCACAAACCTCAGTTAACAGAAATGTGTGCTCGTCAGGTTTGCTGTGTTTTTAAGCAGAAAAGTTGCAGAAGAACCACTGTAATAACATTTCTAGCTTTGTAACAAGTCATTCTAATGTGCCACATAAATACACAGCAAAGTGAGAGCAGCAAACTGATATCAACAGTACCATTCAGTCATGCAAGGGTTGTGCCTTTCACTGTTTGCTATTGCTCCAACGAGGTGTACAAATCCTAGAGAGGGCTTATTNGGAACATCACTTCAGTCTGAAGGAGCAGAAATTCCTCCTTTCAAATGCAAAGGTATACAGCCATATGGCTACATCTCCTTTCTGAAACTGGTGCTACTTTTAAAGCTCCTATTAGAGGACCAACAAATCAAGTTGTAACAATGCATTTCCAGTGTCATTTCTTAAGAAAAAAAAAATTCTCCCCTTCTTAGTTATCACTAACCTGCAGCCTTTTCCCACTCTGACTGAAGCAACAGCAAAGGAGCAGAGCTAAGGGAAAAATTACATCTTGTAAAGTTTAAAACATCTTTAAGGTGATATTGACCTTCGGCTGCTACAAACAGGAGGTAAAACAGACATAATTGTTCCAAGTCATCTTTCACATATTATGTGCCACATCATCGCCATGCAAAGCCAGATAGCTAATGCCACTGTTTTATATTCAGCAACAGATCATTCTATAGTAAGATATTACATCTGCAAGTCACTCTTTTCACTTCTGAAAGGTATAATGAACCGCAGCAAAGCCTATGCAAGTACAACAAAGGATGAAGCTTTTTACTTCGCCATGCAGCTGAGAAGCCTCTTTCAGAATTCACTCATGAATCTGAGGTGAAAACAACCTAAATTTATTAAAGGTAGGCAATCCCCAGTGACACACCCACACATGCCACAAACCCCCTGGTAACTGTTACTGTAAGAGAACTTGGTACCCAGACAGGGGACTCGCAAACACTCATCCACCTCACAAATAGCTGACGCTGTCTTGCTGTAGAAGAACCAGGGAACTGTATTCCTGAACTATTAGTTAAACTGATCATGAAAGCTATTATCAGCATCTAATATAAAGTTCTTATAATGCATATCTCTCAAAAATAATTCCTTAATGCAGCTCATACCTGCCAGTTTTTACAAACACAAACCATCCTCCTTTGATTTGGGGTAAAACTAATGTCAGTTCTACAGAAAATAATGCAATAATCCATGTAGCAAAGTCAGGAAGCAACAAGGGATACAGGATATACAACGGGAACTATAAACTTAATATGCTGCAAGCCCTGTCCGCTGTCAGTGACTTTTCATTGAACATTTCTAGGAGAGACACTGAACTTTCAGTGTCCAGCTTTCAAGTACAGTTCCCCAACTGCGCATTTCCCTCCCTTTCTGCTTTCAAGATGAGAAGATGAGGAATCTGTATTTGTTTCAATCCCAAATCTACAAAAAAAAATAAAATTAAAAAAAATAAATAAATAAAACAAAACCCAGCACCCAACACGTAACTCTAGGTTTTCCTAAATTTCACTGTGTTGCTCGTACTCAGAAGAAAAATCCTAAGTGCTTCCTTCACCATTGCTGGAATGTATTTATCACAGCCACATTTCTCTTGTCCCAGTTGGCTGTGTATCATGCTCTTAGGTTCAAAGTCAGCAAGGTGGGAAACTGCAGCATCTAATTTCTCCCTCAGGACCATTTCAATGATACTCACAGGCACCTTCACAGTACACTTACTTCTCTTCCAAGTATTGGCAGCTGTGCTTCTCTGCTACAAACCTGCATTATGTTCTGGGCTAAGTCATCAGCTCCCCCTTCCACTATGACTTTGAATATAAATATAAATATANTAAATAAGGTGATGAAGGCAAAGATTAGCACAGACACCGAGGCATGTTCGTGTATGTAATTTACCCTCCCTCATCCTTCCTCCAGTAATGTCTATTTCCAACTGAAGTCTGGCCTGGAGGACTAAAAACCACATTCCCCCTACAACATAATGGCTTTCAAACCAATTCAGCTCCTTGCTTAATCAAGCGCTAAGCCAGCACCCCCTCAATTACTTAGTTCCACTCACTTTTCAGAGCACATGTTTATGCCACACTCCCAATTCCATTAGCATGCTCTGATACTGCAAACAGAAACAACTCACCATTTGTTTCTCACACATTCAGAATCTTGTGACAGGATATATGTTCACAAACATTAAGGCAAGTTACATCGCATTGGAAACTTTACTACTGGAAAAAAAAGATTCAATAGCAGAACAATGGGAATTTATCCTGTGAGGTGAAGATGGGGTCTTTTGTCTTAGTGCAACCCCTCCTACATGATTATTACTCCCCTAGGAAATTCAATGGGTCAGAAGGGAAGTGGTGAACAAGTGCCACCCTTCAGAAATGCCCACACTTGTGGTAACAGAACACACCTTAACACTTTCTGCTGAATACCATAGCTTTCCCACTTTGAGCCTAAGTACTAATTTAGCTAGAACTGAGGTTATTTGACACGTGTGCCAAAAATATATGGTAGCCAACAAAGGTGTTGCTGTGGCGCAGTTTACAAAGACAGGAGATACTGCTTCCTTTTAAATATTGTGGAAGTTTTGTACTAAAGGCATGAAAATTAATAGAGAATTTCTAGAATATAAGAGAGGACAATTTATGTGACATCTCTGATGACAACCTTGAGACACTGATAGGTACCAGCAAAACCTGCTTTGCCTCTTCTGTACCCTCGTATCTTCAGCAGACCTTCCTCTCCCTTGTTTAATCTAGTCTTCTCTTCCATCCTGAACTTTGTGATTTTATCATGCAAAAAGGGAGATTTACTTTATTTTTTTTAAAAAAAAAAAACAAGACACATATACTCCTGGAAAAGAAGTGATATGGCAATATCTCCATAAAACACCAAACTAAACGTTAATGGGAATCTGTCCCAAACATTTAAGTGAAAGGACACAGATTTTTCCTAAAATATTTTTTTCTCTATTTCTATGGGTTCTCCTAAAAAAAAAAAAAAAATACTTACAGATGGTACATATCTCTAATGTACTCTTCTCCCCAAAACAGTAAGCATCTGGCATGCCTACTGTTTAATTACACAACAGGCTCATGCAAGAAGAAGATTTTCAAGCCTGGAAGATTATGTTCAGACTGCAATTACACTCAGTAGCATGAGCTGAGCATGGTCAAGAAAAGTTTTCAAACAAGCTACAAAACACTAACACACACTAATCTCGTGGAACTAGATAATAAGTTTTACATGTGTGGGGACAACCACATTATAACGTGAAGAGGCTGACACTCCACAAATTCTACCAGAAATGAAATCATTCATTTGCTAACTGCAGTTGAACATCACTGATTATAAACACAGAGAAACAAGCCACAAAGCAGCACTGTTTCATTCTGGAAACCAAGATAATCCGGCTGCATCTCTAGAATTTTAGGCACACAGCCAATAAAGCAGACCTCAAATTATGGCAGTACATCCTCTTCAGAAAAACATTAAAGTAGCTCAGCTGTAACTGTCCTGTTGTGACAAAACATTTCCAGGAGGACTGACACCCCAAATTCTATAATCACTGAATAGTGCACTCCCTCTGCTGGCACAGCACAGATGTCACACCGTAGCAGTTTGCAGATTACATCTGGTGTAATTGCATTAACAATGGCAGGTGGGAGGGATGTCTGCTAAATGGCTGCTGTAAGAGAAACCGTAAAAGGTGCTCACTAAAAACTGCCTTCCCTGGTGCAAATCTTGAAGGTGCACAGCAAGACCCATGGGCCACAAACCTCAGTTAACAGAAATGTGTGCTCGTCAGGTTTGCTGTGTTTTTAAGCAGAAAAGTTGCAGAAGAACCACTGTAATAACATTTCTAGCTTTGTAACAAGTCATTCTAATGTGCCACATAAATACACAGCAAAGTGAGAGCAGCAAACTGATATCAACAGTACCATTCAGTCATGCAAGGGTTGTGCCTTTCACTGTTTGCTATTGCTCCAACGAGGTGTACAAATCCTAGAGAGGGCTTATTTTCAGATGTCCTGAACCTACTCAGAGGGCAACAAGACATTTTCGGCTACCTGAAAGCACCACACTGAATGAATTCAGTACTTGACCTCATCAGAACAGCTGCAAGCAATATCTTCAAGTCACCTTTGAAGCACCTAACATTTGGGCTTGGAGGCAAAAAGTTAACCCTCAGCTACTGGGGCATGCAAACTTTTTGTCACGCAGAAGAGAAAGTCGAGGCTCAGCAGTGTATAATCTCAAGGAGTTTCTGCAGCTTTGTCTGCTAACACAGTAATTGACTCCCTATGTCATGTTAAGCAGCTGCCATTAACTCCGGCCACGATTCAGCTTTGAAATATCAGGACGAAAAACTTTCTTGAATGATCCTCATTTTAATAAAGGCAACAGTTACACTTTTTAGCCTGAAGTGCTGTTCATTTCTTTCCAACAACAACAAAAACATCACAAAGGGAAAGCATCTTACTTCAAAAGTTACCACACACTTCTGTAAATTTTGGTTTCCATCTCACAGTAAGTACAGGAAGTACAACCATGCTTTCTCACAACAGTGTACAAAAGCATTACATGCACAGTGGACAGGGTGCTTACCTCAAAGAACACATACACAGAAGGAGAAGTGAAGATTCACAGGAAGGACCAGAACAATAAACCTGAAGAAATATTATCTTGTGTATGTATCATGCTCTTCTAAATAGCTAAGAATTACCTTTGTAACAAATTGTATTTCAGTAACAACCTGACTAATCTGCTACAAGCATCATGAATTGTAACTTGCACTAAGATAAAAAGTGAATCTGTGGTCCAACAGGTGAAAGTAATGGTTTGGACAACCGAACGTGAATTTGCTTACTGTGTCTGAATTAAGATTTCAGGAACAAGTGTTGGCAGCAAGGTGCTTACCTTACAAACAGACATGATGTTAATGTTGATCATTTGGTCGATTGTCTGCAAGAAAACAAAGATTTGCATTATGCTCTGTTTTAAGTTATTTGAACAACATTTACATACTGCCTGGGTTGCAACTGCTGGGATAAATTAAACCTTACTCTTCTACATCCACATTCAGCTTTACTCCATGCCTTCTTGCTTCAGTATCAGGAGCTGTGACAGACTTTCAAAGCACTCTCTGAATTGCTTTGGTCTAATTCTGTTTCTGACTAGAGACTCTCACTAATAAAGAATATAGACATATCACACTGACACTGCATTTCCTCACACCATTTGCACTATTTGTGAACTTCAGTGAATTCAGGTATTTCAAACATATGTTCACATATTCACATTTATATTTTGCTCTTCACCATTTTATAACACTGTTTTAGTCACTGAAGTTGTCTGGTTGTTTTTGTTTTTTTTTGCTATGAGTATTCTGAACTATAGATGATGGTGAACAAAACAAAAGCCCAAAGGGATTTACTCACTAACACTGAAGCAGAGAACACAAACCCGCAATGGATACAGTCAGCTACCATGGAGTTTGTAAACAAAGTCATGGTGGAAGTGTTCAAAACCAACCATTACAACATACTCAAGTCAACCACAACTGTTTCTACAGTACAAAATGTATCATCTGGCCCTACTTAAGTTTACAACCAATGTTCTGGAGTAGGCAGCTTCCACTCATGAAGTTATATCCCTTCAATCTCTTAAAGGACCACCCGAGGTGCCAAAGCAGCTCAAAACAACAGCCAGGAGAAATGAGAAAAAGACTGGGACTCACACGCTGACTCCAGAGCACCTGAAATAGAAACCTACTCTTCCACAATTCTTCATTGTGCATTCTAAAAACACTGTACAAAAACTGGGCCTGTCATCATCTCTGTCATGCCAAGTTGCTTATGTAAACCTCTAAGAACCCTGGAACACTTTCAAACCAGAAAACTTTGCTTTTTTGGGGGTACTTTGACCAAACCTAAATATTTTTGCCTTATCCATTAAGTAGAGAGAGTAAACATTGAGAACACTGTAAAGTAACTGAAAAGAAAACAAAAAAATCACTCACTTTATCGAGGTCTGGAACATCAATGAAGTATTCCGGATAAGAATATGCAATTCCCACATTGTTTACTGAAATTAAAGCAAGAAGTTTATATTTAAATTGCTTCAAACATTTGATCATTGATGCTCTGCAGTACTCTTGAACTGTTGCATTTGAACCATTTAGCCCTTCCAGTCAAGTTTCCCTAACAGTAAATATACACGTACACACACAACGCTGGAACGAGAACATGAGCTATTCCAAATGTGTGAATGTCAATTCTTGGGTGGTTTGAGCACTGGCACCCTGAGCACCCTGCAGCACCATGAAAAGCTCCCTGTGGCTGGCAGGACAGTCAGGGCAGAAGAAACATCCCAGCAGTAAGTTCCTTCAAAACTTATTTTGGACAATGGTCCCTTCCCCACGTGTTGCAAGGCGTGCAGATTCAGCATGGCCTAGAAACATGCTCTGAGGTATTTTTCTGTCTTAGGTTAGTGCAGAAAAACAACGTGCATGGTGTGGGTTTTTTGGCCCAGGAGTGTGTTCAGAAGGAACTACGCTGCAGCCAAAAGGAGAGGACAAAAGAGAGGACAGCAAGAGACAGGCAGAGGACAGTAGGTGGCAGCAAGAGCCCAGGAGTCGCTGAGCTCCCGAAGAAGCTGGGGGAAGGAGGAGACACGGCTCACAGCGAGGAGAAATCACATTAATGACAGGCTGCGTACATTGAGCAGCCTGTGTTTTTGACAGAGCCTCTGCCTTTAGAAATCGTTCCTGGTTTGCCTTCCCTGGGCTCGCAGCTCACTACACAGAGATCCACTGCAGCACACCACTCTCCCAGTCATATCCTCATGCTCCTCACATCTGCACAGCCCCTCCCCACCGGCAGCATTTAAAATTAACTGAGGGAATACATTAATTACTGAAAACCGTTTTTTTTCCTGAGCAACACTTGCAACTGGCAAGGTTTTATTCTGAGACCAGAACCCACTGCTCATCCTCCAGTCTCACTCAAGTAGCACTAAACTTCTGGTGTCACCGGAGAACAATGCAGCTCTGCAGTCTCAGTTTCTTCAAACTTAATAAAGCATATTGGTATGGAGACCAAAAAAAAAAACCAAACAAACAAGCAAATGGGATCTCTGCTTCTTAAGTATCTGTTGTTCATCTTACGCAAGTGAAACTTGTGACATTTGGTTGCTGTGGCAACATTTTTACGTTTATATAGTGTCTTACACCCCAGAGGATCCTGAAGTGCTCTATATGCTCAGTAGCACTATTCACCTCCAGGGCAGAGTATTCAGTGGGGTAAGAAACAAGGTTCAATGGTACTGATTGGTACTGATGCTTTTTTTATGTGGTAGGTTGGGTTTTGGTTTGAGGTGTTGTTTTTTTAAAAGCCCCTGTAGCTCTGCCAAAAACCCTCATTTTAATACCCAACCTGAAGGGTACGTAAGCATCACAAGACATTCTGGACATACAGGCCACACGCAGAAGGGATTCTGGCAGAAGTTGGACAGGTTCATTCAGGAATCCTCTCAAACGACAGTGCTTTTAGCCCAGATCACTTCATGTATTTATGGAAACCCTTAGCTCATTAGTCAGGTTGTGATTAAAATTTTAACTTTTGGACAACCTTCAGAAAGGTTTACAGGGAGTTTGGCAAACTCCCAGCAGACATTTGCTATATTTAGCGAGAAAAGTTTTACAAGGAGGAAGGTCCAATCTTACTATTTTCAGAGCAAGTCAGAAGGTATTTTCCTAATTTTTATCCTAAATTAAGTTATTTTTCAGTTCATCTCTCTGGAATTTTTGTTATGGACTGTGGTAGAGCTTTGGGATTGCCCTTGGTTGTTCCTTCCAAAACCAGCACACTGCACATGATCCATGCTACAGAGATAGTTACACAAAATTCACACCAACTACTAGAAACTGCCACCCAAAAACACACCCTTACAGTTTTAACCATCATATTTTTCTACCAGATCATATTTTGCTGCAGTTTGGAACAGATTTATTTATTGATTTTTATTTTTATTTTTAACAAAAGATCGATTTGCAGTTTGTGAAGGCATATTTTACCTCAGAAGATCTGGATGACAAGAGGGTATGATAACTGTCCAGCCCTAACTCCTTTTGAGACTCATAGAGATTTAAAAAGAACGAAAGAAAGATTTCCCACCTCTGCTTGTTTAACATATTGCTGTAGCTAGCACATGTTCAAAGTCACTGACAGACGCTGTTTTGAACACACAGCAAAAACATTATGCAAACTCTTTTAGCCTCCATACGTGGGTGAGAAGAAGCTTCCAAATAAGAAGTTTACAAGGATTCCAATCTGTAAGTACTTTAGTTCAACTCTGTGCAACTATATAATCAGAAGCTTGATCTCCAGCTGTATAGGTGGAGATGCCTGTGTTTAAGTGCAAGGTTCAGAAATAATTTCCCATATCACCAGCAACTGCTTCAGCACCAAGGGTTCCCATAGCTATCGTTCCAGATGAGACCAAAAGAGGAAAATACACTGCAACCTGAAAACCCGACACTCATGGTTGTTCTCACTGAAACCCACTCCATCCTCACCAAAATATGCAAAATGCATAGTAGTAAAACCTATAATCCAGATCACAAAAAAGCTACGGTATTCAAAATATAAGGCAATAAAGCATGAAATCAACTGCTACAAAAATTAAAATATCATCTTTTCCAGAGTACCCATAGTCTGTGCTGAAAAAATCACGCTGACAAGCAGTTTTGGTTGATGAAGCTACAGTTAGGGAAAGAGAAAAACCCTACATATAACATAACCCGATGATCTCAAGCGTGTGACCTACTAAAATTGGTAGTGAATGTATTTTAGGTAGAAAAAAACATGTCTATAAACCTGTACCAGCCAGTACCAAAAGGAAGTGGTGAAAGAGCTCAGCTGGAGAGTACACAGCTCTCAAGCATTTTGGTGTTCTGTGCAAATAAAAGCAGGTTCTGCTTGAAGAATGTTGTTTTACTGTAGTAAGCTTATACAACTTGAAACACATTCACTGCTTTAGTGTCCAGAACCTATAAAAAGTCAGATTTCCACGAGTCCATGCATCACCATAACTTTGTCGTAGTCTAACAAAGTCAAAGAAGTCCTTTCAGTTTGGATACATACCTCACACATAGTTCTCTAACAATTACTTAAGGACAAGTAAGAACAAACATTAATTTTAATCCTCAAAGCTTCTTTGGAAATGCTTTCCTTCAGAAATGAAAAAAAAAAATGAAGGCACGCAGAGCCAACCAAACCACGTGCAACAAGTTGTGGAGATGCTGGCAGTTACTGTTATGCAATTTTAGGTAGATTTGAATTTTTATAGTAATTAAGCACTGGACATCATGAGTTGCACACACTCAAATCTGTCAGAAATATTTGGGAATGTTCCATAGTTTATTGTTTAACAACCTCATTTTTAAATTGAGTTTTTAAGCATATATTTTGGGGCATTATTTAGAGACATAAAACAAGATGCATCTATTAGAAGCAAAGCTCAGCTTCTGTATTATCACATGTGACAAATTTATTTTGAGATACTCAAAAAAAACCACAGTTCTAGTTCCAATTTCTGCTGTTCGGGTTAGTAAAATGAGTTTTGTAGCATCAAAGTGACTTCAACAGATGACATATACTGGCAGGCATCTGAGCTACAAGACTTGATAAAAATGCCATGCCTTATGTTTAGCACCACACGCTCTCATCCCCATTCAGAAGAACTGTAGAAATATAGGTTATGCACACGTATATATGCGCTCCTACAGAATAAACCAGAAAACTGATAGGAAACTGCCTTTGCCACACAGTTCAAGAGTCAAGTAGATCACTCTATGCCAGTGGCTCTTGACTTGCAGGGCATAGAGCTGAGGTGCCACAACACACCTGGATGGATCACTGTGTCTTCTCAAGGACTCCCATGGCACCTACAGCACTGCGCAACCACAGGCCACACCAGCAGAAAACCAGCAGCTCCCCACCACCACCAGAATGCGCTCAGAACTTCTGAAGCAGGAGTCATTTACTTGATGCTATATTCTAATGAATGAATTTCAACAGCTCTTAATTAAAAGTTAGCTGTTCTCCCAAAGGACTCTGCTGCAAAGTTTAACCTAAGTATCTGGAGTTAGCTCAGATTCTGAGATGACACTGGGTCACATAACTGTGTATGCAGTCACAAGCTGAAGGAGCCTTTAACAATTGCATAACAATGCATCAAAGACACCCAATAAGCCTCTGTTGCCACAACCTGAGCACACACGCAAGCAGTGGCTTGCACACCATACCATCGGGATGCCAAGAAAACATACTGAGTACACAGTTACATGGCTTGTCTGGTTGAAACTATCAGCTTTTGTGAATTGCATTCAATAAACTTCCAAATGTGAACAAGTCAGTAAGCACGCTGGGACAAAACAGTGTGAGGGATTTATAGAGATGAAACACAAACCCAAAACGCCGATCTCCAGGCCTTCCAGTCCTGCTTTGATTCTGTTGTAAATGTCTTCTCTCTCCCCAAAGTCCGCCACAATAACTTTTGTTTCCACTTTGTACTTCTCCTCTAGAAAAAGACAAGATTTAAAAAATAAATCAGAAATGGCTGAATTAGCATTCAAACACAGCCAATCTATCAGTTATGGATTTATAAAGCAACATTTTAAGTAGCTAATATTACACAGAAACTATTTTGCTTCTTCAACAGGAATCCTTGAATTTTAACGCAAACTGCTCGAGAAGTTTGTAATGTTAAGCTACTTCTGGTGACAACATTAATTCTTAAATGATTCAGCACGTTTTGTTCGTAAGGACCATGAAGATGGCAAGAAAACAAATTATACAGGTTTGCACAGAAGCCAAAAAATGCTGAAATCAGGAAATACACATACACAACAGCATCCAAGTACAGCCTGACAAGGACACTATTTTCCCACCTAAGGCAAATGGTAAATGAGTTGCTTCAGATCGAGCAAACCAATTTTTTATTGCCCCTCATTTCCATTTTCAATTCTGATGCCATAAAATGTTTTAAATATTCAGTATTTCAAACATAAAGGGAACGTGTGGGTGAACAAGAGGAGAACTGCACGTTCAATCATTCTTAAACTGTTCTGATGTGCTTTTATCTCCTTCCCTAATGGAATGGAGAAAATACATATAACCAACCACATTTTGAAACAGAAAAGGAAAGTAAGTACTAAAAACACCTCATGGAAGGAACAATTCTGCTTCCATCAAGCCAAATTAATTACACTTAATTAACATCAGTACAATGTCCTCTTGGACTTCAAAAGGACGAAACAGCAGCTTAATGCTGAAGCATTCCTCAAGTTTGCTGCGCCCAGATTCCACCCCATTCTTTAAGAGCTTTGTATACACCCAGAGAAGGCTTTTGCAGCATTTTGCCCCCACGGCCATTCATAAAAGTAGTGTCAATTTGAAGGAAAAGAATCATTCACAAAAAGATTAGGAGCAGCCCGCTTCCCGTGATGCTCTTTGCCATTCAGGGAAAGCCGCAGCTCCCGTGATGCTGCCGTCCATTCATGCAGAATCATGAATCCCCTGAACTCACCGGGCTGCTCCCCACCCCCCACAATATCCCTAATGGTAGATGGGATTAGTTCTCCTCCTTTCCCTCTCCCCTCCCTCAGCCCCTTCATCTCTTGTGAACAGCTGCATTGTTTGAAAATCCCCGGAGAGATGTTGCTATGTCAAATGACGACGTAAATAGCATTAAGCCCCTACTGCAGCAGCAGTCTTGTGATCGCGTCAGAAGAAAATCAAGTTCAGCACTGGGGGGAGGGGGGAACGATTCTATTTTTAGGCACAGCTGTTCTAATATTTAACATACACATTCGAATTCTTACAGGACACTGAATTAAAGGCAGCATTATAGGAACATCAAATACATTCTGGGAGACGGGTCAGGCAAAACCAAAGCAGAACACATCCATACACATGCCATTTTTAGCTGTTGTACAGTATCTGCAGCTGTCTTCACGGCCATTCAAATGCTGTGCAATGTGCACGTTGTTTAAAGGGCCCAAACACCACCCTCCCTGATTTGCTCTGTTGTTATGACCCTTCTAACTAAGCACTCCTCATTAGGATCGTTACTGATTCACCTTCTAAATCTTTTGAAAACGCTACAGATACTGAGAAGGGATAAGACAAAACAGTCTTATGACCTAATACTGTAAATAAAAAAAAAGAAGTCCTCACACTGCAGCTCACGTAAGACCCCTTCCTCGAGCCTTCAGAACACTAGCTAACGCCATTATGCGTAAGGCAGTTGAGTGAGAGCCCTGTATAAAAACATCCAGCACCCTTTGTGCACTGACAGCAGGTAGCAGAACGTATGGAACATGCAAAGAGCAAAAGTCTCCTGGTACGGCCAGAGGACATAGCCTCTGCAGTTCTCACTGCCATTACTCAGGCTTTCCTCCCCAGCAGATTCCCATTCAGTAGCTTGACTCTGCCTCTCCATTCTGCATCAGCAGCCCAGGCATTGTGTAACTTTGGCGTACCCCATGCTCTGCCCCCCAATCTGCAACAGATGAGATGGGATGGGATGAGCCACTTGCCCAGAGAAAAGACTAGCAGGTACATCTGATTAAATGGCTCTGTCAAACAGTGATGCAAACAGCATTAGGTCATTTCTGCATAAGCTCATACCAGCAGTCAGGGCACAGGGTGCAGGGGAGAAGAGGTGTGCTATGGACAGTGGAAAACCGAGCTTCCTTCACCCTAAGCAGGACTAAGGTGCTCTCCAACAGTTGAGCTAGAAAAGACAATAGAACTCTGTTTCATCTCCCAAAGAGACTGAGATGAAGTGTAACAGAGAAAGCAGCAGGAAGCTACATTCTAACCCAGGATGCCCAGCAGCAACTGGACTCTTCTCCATCCAGGAAGAGAAGAACTGAGCTCAGTAAGGGAGCTTCCCTCTTGAAGACCCGGAGGTTTTCAGGAGCGACAAGGAATGAAAGGAGGATAGCAAATCATTTTTTGCAGTCAGCAACCAGAATATTTGAAACATCTGATAACAGGTGCCTGCATGTCAAGCATTCTCGATGATTCATTGACAGGTGAATCTGATGTTCCATCTCCAAACCTGGTACTTCAAATGCTTTTTAGCAAAGGATTGAATATAATCCATCATGTTATCAATAGTTCTGCAGCAGTCAGTCATCACCTAGCCATATGGTCTCAGGGATGGGAAAGGTAGCTCAGTAGGTTTGTGTTTCTCAGATCTGACACATCAGTGTTTTAATAACTTTCTCCATGCTCATTTACTAAATATCTCAATTGAGAACTGCCTCAACCCTACAAATGAAAGTTTTTAGCCTAAACTTGCACTTCTCCAGCTTATTTATGGGACTTGTATTACCTTAGCCAAGACTTGTTGTAATTCAGTACGAGACCAATGAAGAACAACGGTCTCTGTAGACTGATAGGAGCATGTAGGACCTTCAGCAAACACTGGCATTTGGGAAATGTTGACCACAAAGGCATAACAAAACACCTTCATGGCTGTGGGAAGGTTGAACCAGTCAGCAGAATGGGGACACAGCAGGGTCTGAGCAGGAATTACATGAAGAAGCAACCTCACGAAAAGCCAGCCCAGAACCTAGAAACAAATCTTAAACTAGTTCATGATTCCTGTGATGAGTACTGTCTTCCTGTCTTGACTCACCAGGAGTCTCTACAATAAGAGGTCTGAAAATAGCCTGCTGTTTGCTGGAAATACGATGAGCTAGTCCAGTAGGCAAGCTCATACTGGAAGAGACTACAAGAAGAAACCACTCTAATTAAAGGCTCTAACAGCATCACTGCATCAAACAGCTGATTCCAAACTAGGCAAGTAATAAGGAGCAGCCCCAGTTCTCACTGAGACATTATATACCAGATTAATCTTGTGGGGGTGATCTCCTTGGCACATACCAAGTGGACACCAGCCACAACACTATTTGTGCACCTAATAACATGAAGCCTTATTCTAAAACGGAACCTCTGCTGACTGAACTATTTCAAGGATACAAAATAGGAGGCAAAGACTCAAAGCAGAGAAGAATGTTAAAGACAGTGAGTCAAAAGATGTTTGAGACAAGTGCACACCTAAAGATCACATCCTCCTCCTCTCGACCGCCCAGAAACTCCTCCTTATTTGATGTGAAAACCTAAAACTAGCTTTTAAATCTCATCAGCCAGTAACACCATTAAATAGCAAATTGACAGCACAGCATGTTCAGGAAGAGGGCTTCTGCACAGTACTCCTCAGACATACCTTTCTGAGGCAGAGCAAGTACCTGTTACTTGAATCAGGTGATACAAATGTTGTATAGGACAAAAAGGCAAAACAAGATTTTGTAGAAGTTATTGGTATGGATTCATTAAATGATACAAATAGTAATCAAAAAACAGTCAGAATACAAAGTCATAGGCATCATCAAGACCAATACCTACAGAAAAACAGCTGCACTGAAAACAAAGGCAATATTACAAACAAACCCACCACGTGCAAAGTTGCCATGGTTTTGTTTTTGAACCTGCCATGAGCAGAACTGATCAAATTTCTAAGTAGTGTACCTGGATTCATAACGATCACCTTATACAATATTAAATTTATGAACAGCTATCTCTTCTTTCTCAGTCGTTCCACACAACCACATTTTTCCTCCCCATTTCTGTCATTATGGGTTGGTTGATAGCAACCACATCAGCGTAGCATCACTGAAAAGATAACATACATTCCTTACTCCTCAATCTTGAGCCAGAGGACATTAAGATGTTAAAATGTACTTGTGTTCATCTCAGTCTTCTCAGTTCCCACTGCATGTCAGATTTCCTGGTGACATCATCTAGGTTTTCCAGAATTTGAACCCGCCTCTTACACCTTTTACAAATCTTAACACTATTGAACTTCACAGGCCTAAGGATGGTGGAATGGAGACAGCAAACGGAAGAGTCACATCTGTCCTGCATGTTCCTTCTAAGCCATCCTCACTATGCTAAACTTCAACACACTACACACACTGCTTGCAAAGAAACAACGCATGAATCACGTGACCAGATCTCAACAGCCTGCCTAAAGCCCTCTTTTTAGACAGTGTATGTATGCAAACTGAAGTTTGTGGAAGTTCTGGCAAATTTTTTTGAGACTTAAGTCTGATGTATGAAAATCAGAAAGTAAATTGGCAATTTAATGATATTTGTTAAAAGCATACTCATGTACTCTCACATGACTTAAGACATAGTAGTTGACAAGGAAAATAACTTCTACTCCCATACAGTGGTGACATTACTTATGAATGCAAGGTAGTTATGAGAGCAAAGATTGCTAAAGAGTCCATGCAGCCTAGGAGGCCCAGTTCTACCTTCAGGTGGAAACAGTACCTCCAAATGCCATGTCTATAGTCATTAAGAGTAGAAGTAAAGAATACTCCGGCATTTTAGAGGGGTACTGCTCAAGCAAGAATGTGATGGAGCCGGAAGCGACAAACTCAGCAAATAAGAGGAGCAGAAATAAGCAAAGCCAGGGCAGCCCAGAACTGAAGGCAGAGAAAGGAAAAGTCCATGGCAAGAACCACACCAGAACCATCCCAAGCAACATTTGAAAAGACACACAGCCTGCCTGGTTGCTCATCTGCAGAACAGTTAGTTACAACCTCACTAAGAGAAGCAAACACTATTATCTATTTTTAGGTAACTCCAAAGGCCAGACAGAGTCATTTACAGATAATGCATCTAGTGTCTTGCTATGTAGGGAAATCTAAATGCATCTAAATGATTAAGCAAACTAGGGCAGACCTTTATTACTGAAAAAAGTCAGGCAATGTGGTACCATCTTGCACCTAGAGCACCAGAAAACAAGCATAATGCTGGAATTGAAAAATAGAAGTTAGTAGTTTCAAACTACAGCTATCTATGCCCTAAATACAGGCTAATAAAGAATTTGAAAGTAACTAGGAGGTAAGCTTTTCTCCAATTTCATTCTTTTGGAAGTTTAAGCAACTCAAAGCAGTAGCTTTCCCTCCCCACCAAACGGACATACTGTTTAACAGGTTGAAAAATCCTAAGGAAGTAAAGTTTTGACATCCAAATAAACTGAGCTTTAAAGAAGGTTCTCCCAGAGAACCAGCCTCATGAACTATGATGCAAATGAAAGGTGACAGAAGCCTGGTGCTCAGGAGAAGCAGCACTGTTGGCATGACAGTGGCAGTATCAGTGTTAATGGGGGCTGCAGTCACAAATCCTGCAGAGAAACAGGGAAGCTCAAAGGTGACTGTCCCTAAAAAAATAACATTAGTACTTGCACTGCTGCTTTCAAAATGTCTGCCTCAAGGGAGCTTGAATTTATGCTACATATGTTGAAACAAATCCAGTCAGCTTTACAACAGAAAGGTTTGGGATCAGTTGTATGAGGTCCACACTGTAAGTAGGTATAGGGAACAATTATTTCAAGCTCAGGAAAAATACGTTAAAAACCTTTTGCTAGAAGTGAAACATCTCATCTGCTTACATTCAGAGACTAATAGAAATACTGCCATCATAGTGATGTAGTAAAGAAACTGACTGCAAAAACAGAGATGTAGTTTCTCTTGATCTTTAGGTTCTGAATGGCCAAAGAAGCAAGCAAAGCAGTGGCAGGAGAAAAGAAATAGCTCTCCACTCTTCAGCATATAGGTAAGAAAAAATTGGTTAAGAGTAAACTGATTCAACCACATTCACAAATAAAGACCCCATATTTTCAATTTCATGGCAGTGGCAAGACTTGCACTGATCCAGAATCCAGTCTCTAATAACAGTTTATTAATAATTTGATAAACAGTAAGAAATAAAGCGATGAAAGTAAAGCCTCCTGCTTTTTAGTGCTGTGTCTATGCAGAGTAGATAGGAAAAAGAATTAAAGACTGGAATGGCTGCAGATAGCTCTACAGAGTTTAGCTGTTTAGTAAAGGAGATCCATCCATTTGTGGAATGCATCAAGTCTGGGACTTCCAAAGTTCACAGATAGAACGTCAAGTGTGCACTGAATCCGTCTTGAAGAAGGACCATCAAATACTTTGACGGGCAATAGCAGACTGCTGTACAAATTGTTGATAACATGTGTCATATAGAATGCTCTTAAAATCAGCCAAGATTATCAAATATCAAATAACAAGAGCTTACTTTTTCTGATCATCTTGCAGGGACTTAACATTGCAAGAAACATGTTGTTAATGATGGCTCTAAGTTTCTCAGTACCATGGACTTCATTGAGTAAGATACAAAAATCAGTTGCAGTGCAATACAGGACTACCAAAGGCACACAGAGACATTTATTTGGAGGCGGTGGGGGGAAACAACAAAAACGCTGAAGAACCTGCAACAGTTTTCAGGAATGAGATCACAGGAGCACAGACAGAGAAAAGCAAAGACTCTGGGTTCTTTTGCTACCTGCATTTCACTCATGTTTCAATCACTAAGTCCACTAATATACTGAATACCAAAAAGGCCAAATCAGAAGAGATGGAACATCTCATTTGTGCTGCTGTGTCAGTCCTTCTCTTGAAGGATGGACCACACTACTCGTTTTTGTGGAAGTGGCAGTAATACCAGCCCAGAAGATGGGCATCAGTCACTGCTGACCCTAATCCAGAGAGACGCTGCACAGGGACCCAGTGGAAGAGAATGTGGGTGATCAAAAGGACAGCAACAGTTAGTTACCCAAACAGAAGTCCTACAGTAAGTCACAGAGCTCTTGATAAAACTCTGATGCACAGTACTGGCCACCAAAGGAATAATAAAAAGTTGAATTAAGCCATACCTAAAAGAAAGCTCTGTTTGCACCCAGCTTTGCAGAACTCCTTATGCAGGAACACCACAGTGTATCCATTTCTGCATAGCACAATGAGAAGCCTACCTACAATTTAACATAATTTGCTATGTAAAAACAGCACTTTTATGAGCACGTGTGCATACACATTTGATCGACTACTAAAGAATAGATCTAGACTCCTCTCACTCTATTTCAGAAGCAATGTTACCAGGGAATTCCTTGTATAGAACACTAATTGCACAGAATGTATACAATGTCCTTCAAGAACAGTAAATACCTTAAAATTAATCTAATCACATAAAAGTGTAGAATAGGTAAGAAATATCAGACCTTATTTAAAATGTTAAAAATATGTTCAACAGCTTCAAGTTTCAGTACATATACACAAATCAATTCCTCACTTTAGAGTTGTGAAAGAGAAAGCTGAACATGGCTCTCTAAAGCCATAGTGCACAAACCTTTGAGCCATATGGAACATAGAAGTTTTTAATTTGTATGAACAATACTTTTACTAGAAAACACACAAAGGAAACACACTTTATTAACACTTGCCTCTGTTTGCTCCTCAGACTCTACCGCTACTATATATTATTGTCTCTAAGATACACTTATCAAGTCAGAAAAACATTCTTAGCAACACACAAGGACCAACCAATGAACCCATTCACTCAAATTTTATACTCAATACTGTAAGTTTTCCTAAATTAAGCTTGCCCTAAATACAAGCTAACTAAAAGCATAGCCCAGGTAGCCTGGAAGCAGCTGCACACGTGAACGGCTGGGGCTGTGCAGCCAAGCCATGCCAGCACTTGCCACTGGCAGTGCTATGTCTGCATGCACAGCAGATGCTCACTGCACACATTCCTTCATCCAGCTCGCTGCAGTGCATCTGTGGATAATGCAGGAGATATGACCCAAGATGCAAGACAATCTGCCCTTGCTCCTAAGGCAGCTTTGGGACATTTGAGTCAGACTGAAACCAGCAACTTTGCAGCCAATTGCTATTAAGTCTCCGAAAGTTTCATCTGGGTTTGGCACCCACTGAAAAAAGTGTAATCAAATGTCCAGAACTAGAAAGCACATTCTTCAGGGTTCTCCAAAGTGTTAGTTGCAAGGGAAGATACATTGTTAATTAGTCTAGTAATTGCATAAAATACAGAAAGCAGCACAGTGCCCAGATGAGCACTGGAAGCGAGGCACATGCTAAGAGAACTTGCAGCAAGCACAGCACATGTGTACTCATTAGTCAAACCATCTTCACATTATTTATTGTCCATATTCAGGGATTTTTTTTCTGAAGAATCTGTAGTGAAAAAGAGATCAACAAAGTCACCTCTCTCTGTGCTCTAGTAACTAGCATTAATTCTTTACCTCACCACAGTATATTCCTGGAAAACATAGAAGTGACCATCAGCACTTCCTAAGCAGACAGCTTTGACCGACATAAAGGGGTTGGCATATCAGAAGCCAACTGGATAAAAAATGCCACCTGTAGAGCAAAGCTGTAGAAGGAGACAACACTGCGTGGATCACCCAGTGTTCTCCTTGGGTCAGAGTCTCTTAGAAGTCCCAATTTCACATCCCCCAGGCAATCAGATTTCTACCAATCACCTTAAAACAGATTTGCAATAGACATCATTTGTGAAAATGATCTAGTCCTTATTTTCCACGTAATTCTAAGTTTACATTATGCTGAAAGCAATACATTGCAACTTTTTGGTTAACAAGGTGCCTAACGGCCTAGAGAGTAGCACAAGAGTTCTGCTTTTTGGCATCCACAAAAGTGCATGTAACAGGTTTTTTTTGTCTGTTTGTTTGTTTCTTTAGTAGAGACAGTCATTAAGTTTCTGTGCATTACAGAAAATGTAAGCTTTTCCTCCACTGCACTGCTATGGAGCAGATGTAGCAGTGATCCAAACATTTGCCAGGATGACCAATTTCTCCTCACTCTTCAGCCCAGGTTTCCTAAATCTGAGCAAGTCACCTACACCATCAATCCTATTATGCAGAACCTAAAACATCATGGTTCAAGGTATGTGTGGGATGCTGAATTACTCCTGACCCCACAGACACAATGTACACAGTATCTAAGGAGTGGAAGAGGCTACTTTGGCTGTAATTTATGTTCAGTAAAGGAGACCCAAAGCACCTAGTTCACATTTAAATCATCTTTACAGATTTTCTTCTTTGGGAATGAAGAAATGGGTTTAAAAGTGGTCAACACAGAAAACACTGCAGAGTAACATCCTCACCATACAACTGGTTCATGGTCAGAACACTTACAGTTCTGGAACTCACTCTTGCCACGTGTGAAGAAGTACTGTCCACTTATTACCATACATATCACACAATATGCCTGCTAAACTTCCTTAAGTTGGTTTTCAGTCTTAAAAGCAGCACTGTCAGAGTAGTCTGTTACGCTGCATGCTGACAGTCACCTGCACAGCATGGGAAACTATTTTTAATCCATCACAGTGAAACTTCCTCCCAAAATGAAGACCAAGAATTCATTCTGAATTCAAAGATTCTTAGGCTATAACATGTTAAATGTTGCTCAGTGCATTAAAACAAGTTTTAAAATATTTGAAGCAATTTTGTAAAGTCCAAGAAACATTGGAAAGTACAGTATATCAAACCAAAGCCAGCTCAAATGATGGAAGGCTGCAAACATTAATTTACCTTGAAGTAGATCACAAAAGGTCAGAATAACTGCCAGACACAGTTAGCCTTCAAGTTAAGTTCAGAAAAGTGAACCCTGTCAATCCCCATGCAAGGAAAATAAGATCATTATGTCCTCTTCCTCAGATCAAGTATGTCTGCTCTACAGCCTCCTCTATTAAGTTCAAACATTCTTCCTTGCATCTCTGAGCTGGTGGGTAGGATGTACAAGGGCAGAGAGAGGAAACTCAAGAGACAAGGCAGAGATAATGTGACAAAGTACTCCAAGGTAGGTACATCTGAGCCACTGCCTGGAAGAAATCCTGCAAAGGACAGATTTGCCATAGCAGGTCATTGGCCATTTGTATCAGGAGACCACTGTAACACTTCAGGCATGAGCAAACTTATCAGCATCAAGTCTGCTTCAGAATGCCACTCATAATTTTGTTACAAAGAAAAAAACAAGCAGTGTGAGCCATCTGCCTAAGAAATGGAGAAGGAATGTTTCTGGTTTTGGCACCACATCCCATTTCTTCCTCATGCTTACTGCAGTCACACCAAAGGGTTGCGTGAGCACGATAGATCTCATTTCCAAAGATGAAAGCCCTCAGTTTATGATGCAGCTGAAGTATCAGGATCATAGTATAGTTCAAGATGGTTAAGCAACTTCAGGAACACTATGTGATAAGTAAATAGTCATCAAGTGCAGATTTGAATTTTAATAGAAAGTTTGCCGTGACATATGTAGCAAAATCAAGATAATTCTAAAAATGAGTGGCTTAAGGAAGAAAACCAATAATGTTTTGGACAGTAACTGTTGAATAGTATTATAGACAGAATGACAATGAGTTGCTTTTTCTTGCCTTCACACAGCACATGCACAATTCCACTGCCTGTCCCGGTCAGCCACCAGCTAACAATGTACAATTGTAATAAGACCAAATTCTTCTTTCGACAAATGTCCATAAAGGAAAACTGTCTTTACAGTGCTCTCCCCTTGGCTAGTTTTCACTACATTCTTCATATTTCAGCCCCTAACAAGCGAGTTTCTTTGGAGTTCTTTCCAAATCTGCTCAGAACATACCTGCTGGCAAAAGTGCAATAACTGAAGATTTCCTGCTTGCAAACCTGTGATGCTTCCTGAATCAACTGCTGGCACTGAGCACCCAAGATGGTTTGGGCCATACTCATTGCTGGACACAGCAAGTGAGGGAACAGTCATTATAAGGTGCTCAAAGGATTGACTACATTCACAGAAAGGTGGGTTTTTTTTCTGAACACTTGAAAGTGTTTAGCAGCATAATACAACAGACACCTTAAAAAGGTGGCGAAATAGTGATGTACTGCAAACTAAACTAGACCTAGAACTTCACAGAGCAAATCTAGAAAGTCAAGTGTTTGTATATGATGCTTTTTGATTAACAAAACTGTGCAACTCCAAGAGAGGCAGTCCACAATCACAGCAAACAATTTTCAAAATCCTTTCTTCATTCTGTGATTTAAGTCCTATTTCTCTGGAAACACAAAGGAGGATTTCCTTTTTGTGGGAAATCCTACAGCACCTAAGCATTCTGCAAACGAATTCAAAGACTAACTGCTTGTAATTCATCTACTAATTTTCATTGCTCAAATTGAATTATAAGTTCAGACTGCTTGGCTTTCTTGTAACACCAGCACAGCCCATTTAATGTGTGCATGCACACACAAAATCACATCCAGGTCATCTAGCATTTACCATTCAAAAAGACCTATCAGCACTTCTCTTATGATGGTGCTTATGCAACTTGCATTTTGTACACACATGTCACTCCTAATCTAAGTATATTCAAAGAGCACAAGAAAAGATTCATCTGAAAAGAATAAATGTAGCTGATCCTCAAAAACCCTCTCATTGTGGCAGAAGGCATCTAACCCTTCGCTAGAATCAGCAGGACTCTGATCAGTGAAAACGAGGAAGGAACAGAAAACACACATAGCTCCCACAATACAAAGAACTGTGATTATCCAGAGCTAAACAGCCATTCTTCCTCCAAGTGATTAAGGATCATACTTGACACGATCAAACTAAGTTCTGCAGGACCATCATGAATAAGTGTAAAGCTACCTTAGGAACCTGTGAGGGAAATATCCAAGTAGTTAAAGAGTTAGTGCTTTCAAAAAAAAAAAAAAACCAGAAAAAAAAAAGGAAAAAAGAAAGAAAAAAAAAAAATACATGCCCCTCTTTTACATGAAAACATCTGAAAAGAACGCAG
>VXAB01000167.1:68046-104454 GCA_013399175.1 Odontophorus gujanensis
GAGGGAAATACCAAAGATTTTAAGAAGTTAGATGTTTAAAAAAAAAAAAAAAAAAAACAAAAAAAAAAAAGGAAGAAAGAAAGAAAACAAAAACATACATGCCCCTCTTGTACATGACAACATCTGAACAGACCGCAGAGACCACATGAGCCTGGGTAGAAGAAACTGCTGTCCAGCTAAAGCCAGTTAGGATCTGAAAGCACTATTCAGATTTGCTTGATTATGCAGACAATCCTAATCCTTTAGCATATGCTACAATGAACAAGGTATACATTTCAGTAGCTCAGTGTTGTCAAAAGAATGTTCTGAAAACCCAATATGAGTCATCTCATTTCAGAATCGCTTAGGAAAGAAAGTTGAAAAATGTTTGGGTGAGGCCTAACAGTAATTATGTATTACAGGCGGCTCTACAAAAGTAGATGTACTTTTTTTTCCCCTAATCTGAAAAACTCTCTCAGCAGCCATCATTTCAGTGTTGAAAGCTCAAAGCAGTAGATTTATCTGTCTTGTCAGCATCATGCTCAAGTCCCAGGGAGAAAAAGATTTCCAGACTGGTTCAGAAAGGGTTATGACCGTTTTCAGGAAGCTTGTCACTTCATGCTTAAGAAAGCATTTGTGTTTAGAACAAGATATTTGTAGATAACTTCTAGCAATTCAGTTTTTACTTAGGAAAATACCTGTATAGAGCATAGTAAGAAATGCGACTGTGTGCCTACGTACACAGCAAGCTATTACCCAGCTGCTGCAGTTAACATCAAGAAGACTGTAGCTGCAACTTCATTATTTGCAATATGCTTCAGTACTCACATGGGATACGATACTCACAGCAGCAATACCTGTACAGTTGTATTTAGCCTGTGACTGTTGACAAGATTAGTGTATCAGAGGTACGATCAGACACTGCAGTGACATTCTTAAATGCAGGATACTAAGGAACAGGGACAAAACTAAGAAGTAACTAGAAGGTAGAATTCGACGCCATCTGAGTTCTAATAAGGATGCTCTTTACCATCTAAATAGACAAACATTTTTCTCTCTAGAAAACAGTTTCATATGCCATCTTACAATGGACATTAATGTTACATAAAGTGACATTTAAACTAATTTAATGAGACCTGTATGCCCTATTTTCTCAGCAAACTAGAAAAATAGTCATCAATAAACAAATTGAAGTCCCTAAGTGATCTAGTTATCATTAGACCAAGCAGTCCACTAGTGCTTCGTGCAAGACAGTCTGTGTACACTTACTCCGTAGTGAAGTGGTGTCACTAACAAATTCAATGGAAATTTTCACTGTATTATTCTGGTTTAAGTCTGTTACGACCTCTGAAAGAGACCAACTCTCACAGTTACCTGTATTACGTACACAAACCATTTTAGGAAAGTCTAAGCAAAACAAGTAACACAGAAGAAGGATCTTAAAGCCTTCATTATCCAACATCGTTATGTTGGGAAACATGCTTTATAATACACGACTCCCACTCCTGCTTATCAAAAAGCTCTACGCACAAGGCTACATTTCTCCTTCTATCTTGACATACTGTGCATAAACTAATAAATTTGCATTAAATCTGCTTTAATAAGAGATGTAGATTACAATAAGAAATTTTGTGCGTTATGGTTATACTTTGTCTGCAAGAGACATGAGGAAACTGACCCCATACAAATATCAATTTTACAGTTGTGACTGGAACTCTTAAGTTACTCCCTTATTCTTATATCAAACCACTTACTGCATGCTTACTGAATAAAGAATCCCTAGCATAGGCTCTTTAACTTGCACATTAACTCATTCCCCATATTACTATGAACATCTGTTACCCTAACAGAGCCCACAGCTCTTTACAATGATCTTTGAGTAGTTTACCCAAAATAAAATGAAATTGGAGAAGAAAGAGGGAAGCAACCACTCATACCCACAATAAATCTGTACGCTTTGCCATACAATGAATAACATAAGGAATGAAGAAACCATGTTTATGGTTGAAACCCATGCAATCACACTTGCTTCAAGCTGAGGTCGTATTCAGGTGAAGTAAGGCTATGTGTTTCACTCCTTATTACCATTTGAGATGCCTATCATGACAATCAGTGGTATTTTAGCCTGATCTGGCAGGTAGTTCTTATGCAAGACTAACTGTTTTAGAAGTACATAATTATAGAATCCTACCATAGAATGGCTTAGGTTAGAAGGGACCTTAAGATCATCCAGTTCCAATATCCCTGCCCTGGGCAGGGTTGCCAGCCACTAGGATCAGACTACCAAAGGTCCCATTCAACCTGCCCCAATGATGAGGCACCCACAACCTCCCTGGACAACCTGTTCCAATGCCTTATCACCAGAAGTAAATCCTACTGTACTCAGAAGATAAAGAGGAACATGTGCACAATTATTTAGTAGGGACTTTATCACTTATGCCTGTAATAGTCAAGCTGTACACAAGACCTTATATACAACTCTCATTGAAAAAATATCAGCCTATAAGAAATTAACATGCAACCACATTTATTTTATTTATAAGCACATATGTGAAATGTAAGGAAGAAGTTTTCAACTCACTTATTTCACCAGCAACTTGGTCCAACTTTTCTTTTGACCGACTGATTAGAGTCACTTTCATTCCACGTCTTGCCAACTGAAAAAACAAAAACAGAAGACATAAGGATGGTCACAAATCACCAAATCAGCATTCTAATTACTGCAGGGATTCGTCAAATATTGTTACAATGACCAGCAAGTTTGAAGAGTTACAGTTTCACACAGAGATATAGAGGGGAAAAATCGGGACAAGCTCTTGCATGCACTTTTTAATTTATTTGCCTCATGGAAAACATGATATCCTCTTCGTCATCCCACACAGGTGTATAAACACATGTATACAGTAGGAGACCAACAGCAGGTATTTTACAGTCTTTCCACACTTCCAAAAGTTCTTCCGAAGAAGCTACTATCCACAATTAAGCTCAAAATGCCCAGTTAAGATATCCAGGGTCATGTCAACACCTGCATTGCAAAATTACTCAATGCTTCTTTCCTTAGGAAAGCTTGCTTAGGAAGAACTCAGTCTCTACTTTTACTTTGTACTATTCGTAGGTAATAAAGGTTAACTTACTCACATAGTCCCCTGTGGGAAGTTATCTGTGTAAATTCAGAGTGTATCCTGGTCATCAAATCAGATTTAACTCTGCATGTTCGTAATGGTATCTAACAATTTAACAGATTGCAGAAAGACAGCTACATACCTGAATTACCCAGCACTCGGAAATAAACAATCTTTTTGTTGCAAATGCCTATTCCAGTGAAAAGTAAAAATACTGTATCCTATTGTTAGAGGCAGTTAGCTTACTGGAACAGTTTTTTTGTAAAGTCGACAAGGAGGCTTTGGAGATGGTGGGAAGAGAAGAAGGGATTAAGATAGCTTCCTCCCCTTCCACTGGATCAAGAAAGAAAAGGCAAAAGGTTTACCTAGAAGTATCTCTGCCTGTGATACTGAGGACGACCTGACAATAATCTGTTCTCTGTGAAATAGCTGAGGTACCAAGGGGCAGGAAAGCCCTACAGCTGCTCCTCACAGGCACAAACTCTAGACTGCTGACACACAGCTTGCTTTCTGTCAGCAGTGAGCTTCAGGCTCACAGACTGCTTTATGCAGGTACCTCAGCTTACAGAAATGTACTGGTCCAAAAGCAGATAAGTAAAGTCACATCGCTACATCAAGTTAGCAGACTCCCAGCAAATTTGAGAACTTCCACCACAAAAGCAACTTGAGGGAAATTGCTGCCATGATACACTGAAGAGCTGAGAAGCTCCTCCCAAATCTGGAAATAGAAAACAAATGGCAAGACGAACCATTTAAGTACAGAGCTTGACAAATGTCCAAGAAACAACTTGTAACTAGGAATGGGTATCACCTATAAGAAATATTCTGTCTTAGAAAAGATACAGCACACACTGACTGATGTAACCTGATAGAGTTCTGCCGAGTCTCTGAATATTCACTGATAGAGGCCCAGTGAATTGAAAAAATCACAGTTGTCCAAAGAGAAAAAAATTGTCCTCCGAGGTTCTGGAAAGTGATGACATTTTTCATGTAAGGAATATGGAAGATCCAGTTGCATTGTAAATAACCTGCCATTAAACTTAGGTCTTTGGCCAATGACCCCATCGAGATGAAAATGCTGAATGAGAGGACCTTAAAATAATCACAAAAACTAATCTAGAGCAGCACAATGGGAAGATGCTCCTGTAGCTTAAGGATTAATTGATGCAAGCAAAAATCATCGTTCTAAATTGAGTTGGTGGATGTAGGTGTCTAATTTCCATAAATCCAATGCTAGCATCTACCACATTTTCTACTTTGATAGCAAAACATAGCTGCTGTTAAAACTCCTTCTCTCAAAGAAAGAAAGGAATGTGATTGACATCTCTCCCAAAAGCAGAGTTAGAGTTCTCGTTAGAGCAAGTACAGCATGAGCAGTACTAAAGAGATGCAGATATGCATTATCACGCACTCAACTGGATCACAACCTGTAGTTTATCATCCAACATGAAATTTCTGCTGTTTGCTTTTGCTAATCAGGAGTACAGCAACAATGGGGCAATAAATAGTCCTGAGTATACCCTTATTAAAAAAACAAGGAAGAAAGAAAGTGCACCCCTTTGGAACCAAAGGCAAGCATTACTCAGGCAGAGAAGAGCACTTGCATTTAGCAGATCACTACTGACCATGAAGGATCAGCTCAGTCATGAAAAGGATACTGATGCTGAGCAAGGAATAAAGATCTTATTACTATACGAATGAAAAGTGTAAAAGCAGCTTATTGCTTGGAAAAGAAGGAGAGTAAGCAAAGCAGAATACAACCAGGGAATTCACTAACTTCTAACAGTCTCCCATGAATAATCAGAGATGGTACCAAACTTTTGAAGAAATCTCAACAGTTGCATTTCTCTCTTTAACTCCTCCAAAGAAAAGGAAATAATCTGTATGATTATATTCACAGCTGTGAGTGCCCAAGCAGCTGTGTGTGTCAGTGTCATTTATAATAACCTGAAAGGAATCCCTAGTAGAAAGTCAAGTCTCTGATGCCAGTCTTCGGAAGACCATGACACAGACACACCTGGAGTTAACTGAAAAACAAAAGTATTTCGGGGTATTTCATATTTCACCCTCTATTCACTTGATGTAATTAAATATCCGTCACCCACCTAAACATCCAAAGGGGAAAATATATCCTATTCTATTAGCCCAAGAATCACTGTACCCTTTGGGGTGCTCTGTGCCTACTGTAACACCAGCAAAAAAGCTGAAACAGCCCATGTTTCCCATCAGGGCCTCATACTTGCAAATCACCTCTCCTACTAGGGGCACATGTAACAGGGGTCTGCCAGCAGTACATATCTGCGTTCAAAGGCAGACTAGACATCAGCAGAACATAAAGAAAAGCTGTAGTTTCACTCACCTGATAACCTAACATATAGAGCCTGAAACCAACATCTCACAGTGTTCAGGGGGGCACATCACACATCAGAGGGCTTCCTCCCAGTAGTACTATGCCCTGGGCACAACAACCTCCTTGCACTTGCTCTAGGCAGTTATTTAAGTGTTGCATAATTTGCTTCAGGGCCATGTAACTGGCATAATTTGGCATGTAGGAGCTGTCAGCCCTGCACAAGAATCAGGTGCTACTGACATCAGCTTCCCCCCTTAGCAGGGCTGGGTGCTCCTATCTGCAAAGCAGGAAGGAGCCTGTGGGAAGGGGTGCTCATGGCAGGGCACACAGGGATGGAAGCGGAGTCTGTAGGGTGAGGACTGCCCTTAACGAGGCCTGTGGGCCCTGTAGAACAGATCATTACCTCATACAACCACGCGAGTGTTTCAGAGAAGACAAAAATGAGTATAAACAGGCTCACTTTGATACTGATGCTGGAGCTAAAGGTTATTTTTGCTATAAGTTGCTGTAGTCAGCACTATTTGTCATGATGTTCTCTGGGCTTATAGGCTAAATTGCCCCATACCAACAGGCACTTTCTCTCTTAAAACAATACACTGCAGTTCCATATGTGGAACCCACATACCCATCAAGAAGAAAAGCACAGTAATAGGGATAGAGGTAAAGCCCAAGATTCAGAGACTTCATAGACCATAGGGAATAATTGGAACACAGTGCAGGCAGCTAGAAATGCCAGCTAGCCAATGTCTGGAAACACCAAAAGAAAATTCCAAGGGTTGGGGTAAGTGAAAATAATTACAGTAAAAATAAAAACTGAAGGACAAGGTCACTGCTGAAGACAGAAGAAGTCACAGATAAAAGAAAAGAGATTTGACTTTCAACTAGTCACCTGAGGGAAGCAACATAAAAGACCTCAATCTCCACATATATATGTTAAAACAAGATGAAGGGACAAGGCCAGCTGCTTGACATCTTGCCAAGGATCAAGACAGTTACAAACAACAAGAATTCTTACCTCTTCTGCATAGGCTTTTCCAATCCCATCAGTAGCTCCTGTGACCACTAAGAAAGAAAGATGGATATCCATTAGCTGCTGCACAGAAATAACGGCTATAAGTGTTCATTAGCAGGCTACTGAAGTACTTATTCCAGCCAAGAGACACAAAGTCTCTGGAATAGGCTTACAACTTGAAATTTTATTAAAGGTCTCTCAGGAAGCTCACACTATCCTTTCCATGTAGAGAAAGAGTTATCGGCGTAATAGCTGCTTCAAGAATCACGTTCAGCATCTCTTCCCATGCTGTTTTTCTGGTCCGCTATGCTAGTTTCAAAGCTTTGTGGCTTAAGAGATTTCTAAAAATCATTTAATTGAAAAAAAAAAAAAAAAAAAAACACCTCTGTTATGACAATTAAAACTAAGTTGAGAACTGGTTTAAGTACATAGTAAAAATAAAAAGCATCCTAAAACCTGTAAGAATTCAATAAAACAAAGATTTTATAACATGGACAGAATGTCTTCTGCTTTAAGACATCTGTTTAAGACTCTCCAGGAGTTTTCTGATCCCTGTGACTGTGGTGTATCGCCACCAGCAAGTCTGACTGACCGAAGCAGTCAGTTGCATCTAGAGTTTTTTCACCTGTGGGCGGACTGGTATCTGTGTCAAGCCTCAAGTCTTTCTAGGATTCTTTTCCACATGCTGAGAATCACTGAGTGACTCAACATGCCATTAGTCTGACAGATTATTCCAGGGCTTACACCAGCAGCTGATCATCTCAGTTTACTCACTAAACAGTAACTCCTTCATCCACAATCCACTTCTCCCAAATACTGTTTGAGCAAGCACATTCAGCATCACCTCCTTCTCTCATCTACTTATTCCCATCAACTCCAATTCCTACATCTCAACATCCTTACACGTGCAGCTTTCCACTCCTTTATCCACCTCTGCTCTCTCTCTTAAGTGGCTACAGAACACACTATACTTATCTGGTTGCCCTCGGACAGATCAGAACAGCTTGTTTAATGCTTCCTCTGCTTAGCCCCGAACCAAGGCATGCCTCAAATAATAGGGTTTGTTTAATGGTTCAGAAAACTGAACTGGGAACACTGGTTCAATTCCCAAGCCCAACTGTACCTGAGCACAGCCAAGTGAGGTGTGTGGCCAGCACTGCATCTAGCAGCGGCTTCCCCCACGGCAGCAAACTGTTTGCAGATAGCTTGATTAGTCACTGCAGATCACCCAAAACAGTTGGAATGCAAACAGCAGCCAGAATACTTCTGTTTGAGTAATAACAGCTAGGAAATGCTGTAACCATTTCAGTTTCTCTGCCACTAGCTATAAATAAGCAGACTAATAACAAATGATGAAGCTGCCAGCAAAGGTCCTACTGTAGTTTGAATGGCCAGTCAACAACACAGTAACAGCGTAGGAACAGATCCAGTAACATTCCTGACTCAAGCTAGATTTACAGAGGACCCTACATGAAGGTATACACACATACATCTATCCCTTCCCTAGTTTCAAAGTTTATGTGCAAGACGTCATAGCTCCAGTATGGTGAAGATACACAACAGTACTGCCAGAATGCTAGCATACACTGCACACACAGGATGTGATGGCTAGTGATCATTTCTACCTGCTGCACTGTCAGCCCCTGTGAAAAGTATTAAGAAGGTCATGTGAGTATGTCACACTGTTTTGCCAGTTCCTCTTCATCTATAATTAGGCAAGTGTGAGTAAGCTTTGCTATAGATAGAAATCCAAATTTAGAAAGGTCAAGCATTGGTCCAAACGACGGAACGAAGCCTTGCAGAAGAAATCAAGAATACATTCACAGGAGCCCACCTGCCTGTAACTTCAGTTGTGCCAACACCATGACACCCATTTAGCCACAGGGTATTATAGCCCTGCAAGATGGTACAGCCCTTCAGTTCTAGGACCATCACGCTTCCATTTCTGCATTGTTCATCTTAGGTTTCATATTATGCATTTTAACACAGATCATTGCTGTTTCAACAAAATAATGGAACAAGAGCACAGAGACGAGAAAACAAGCACCAGCACCACTCCCTGTTACTCTTAGAATAACTGGACATATTTTAAGTTGACCCAGACTGAATGGTATTTGACTTGAGTGACTCTTTGAAATAAGTTGTTTCCCTTCTTCCAGAGTAAACAAGGCTTCTGAAGCACAGCTCCTCCACCTAGCACTTGTGGATGGTTTCCCCTCCCTCCAGTTCAAAATTTGTGGACTTTAACGTTTTATGCAAGTTCAGCATTTCTAAGTATTTTGAGTTTTATGACACCACTAGTTGTTCAGCCTTTAGCTAAACTGCAGCTGAGAGTGTATGCTCCATAAGGCAGGGACTTAGGAAAGCATCTGCAGCTCTTCAAAGGCTGGCTGGGTCAGGAAGGCTGCCCAAACAGGTACCTCCTAGGCAGAGACCAATACTTACACCTGATGTTCTGAAAGTAATGGAGAAGGTGGGGTGAAGGTAACTGGCTAGACAAACATCACAGAAATCAAGGCTATCTTATCTTCCTCCATATTTTGGACTACCTGCATATGAATGCGACGGGGAAGATGATAAACAGAGGTTTTGTTAACTCTTGCACACTTACAGTTTTCGCATTCATATCTATCTTCTGTTCTGAAGCCAAGTGTTGCAGTTTTAACTACTCTGGCTACATACAGAAGCTGCAACAGCTTAATTCAGTTTTAACTATCACCTTGACGTGTTGAAACCAGTTTAACTCCAAGTGTAGATTAATCCTTCAAATTCTGTTTCTTCTACAGACTGCCTTCCAGCAAAGCAGTTACAAACAGACTGCAGTTGGCAAAACTTAAAGAAGGCAAAGCAAGCAGAGTAGGAATTAGTTATTGTCTGCATAAGAAAGCTGCACCAGCTCCTAAGTGTGACTATCCACATTCACTCAGTAGTCAGACAAGCTGTAGTAGCTTCCCACTTCAGCCATCTGCTCTTTCCTGAAGAGAAGTGAGAAGAATGCCCAGGAAGCTTGTGTGGGAGTCAGCTGAACTAAAGTTGGTCTGAATGGAAGCTGGTAGCAAGGCACTTACTGATTTCAGGTAAAGAAGTCAACACTCATCTTCCCCTGATGATAGCCAACAGCATACACCACTTAAAAATCCATCAAGGCATTGGATATAGAATAAGGTATAAATGGGCAAAGAACTTCCAGTGAGGTATCTAGGTCCCCAAACAAAAAGCACTGTGATATTCAAGTATTTATCTCGCAAATGAAAACAACTTCTCCCAAGCTCTGTAGTTAAATATTCCCACACAACACAAAAACACATTTTCATGGTGCAATTGAGTAATAAGAGTTCCAATTCTGAAGTCAGGCATGCTTAACACAGAAGTACCAGACAACCTAAATGTTTCCTGTTTATAGGACCTACTGAGCTACAATCCATACTCTCATTCTCCTAACTCCACAGCCACTGGCACTCAAAATCACAGATCTATGCACCCACCATCCAACAGTATCTGTCTTTTGCAAAACCAGGGGGATTAGGGTGAAAACACATGCAAGCACTACATAGAAAAGCAACAAACATATTTTGTCTATTACTCAACAGATCTGTATTTTATGCTCTTAGTTTCAGTGGTAGCCAGAGCACTGAGGGGAAACACATGCAAAGATATGGCTGGTCTCACTGGAACGTGAACCTGAAATGAATTTGCACAATGAACACAGACATATTTCTGTTTGTGCTGTATTGACATCGAGCCTCCTACTTCACCAGAACAAATAAGTGAGAGATGACTTCTGTTAACAACTCCAGCTCCCAGCAATCAAACGCTATTCATTTAATAGTTATTATCCACGTAAAAGTGAATGAACAAATACTCTCGTTTATACACGCCACCCAACAAAGAAGCAACAAATTTATGTAATTTGATCTTTGACTGTAGGAAATGAAATAGAAAGGGTATAAAAAAAGACCAGGAGGATCTTAGATCTTTTCTCCTTTCAAGAATGGAAAGTGTTCTGACACATGTTACAGCAGAAAGCGCAGCAATGCCTCCAAACCACCAGCCTTGAGAGGAGAAGAAAGCCTTTCAAAACCCTAACTCACTGTTCCCTAACAGGTATCAGTGTCTTTTGGAGCACTGTTTGCCATGTTCAGCACATCCTCAGAAGGCAAAGGAAAAACAACATATATTACTCTATAAAATCATAGGCATTTAAATACAGAATTGTACAAGTAACTAAAAGTCCTAAAACATGTTATTAAGTACACTATGGCGAATACAGAACAGATTCAAGACCTTTCAGTTACTATTACATATACACTAACAAATCAATGGCACAAGAACTCAGATTACTTGTTGACATGTTTAGTTGCAGTGTTACCTTACCACTTACCACTTGTGTGAATCAGAATCTCTGCTTCAGGTCAGTATATCATCTTTTATCTGAAAGACTGTGCCAGAATTTTGCTTCCTATACGGTGAAAACAACATTTCACAACTTCCACTACACGTCTGGTCACATTGAGTTCCAACAAGGATATCTTAAATTTAGGACAAAGATGCACAGAATCCACCATAGCTGCCCCCACCAGTCTAGCTGTCAATAGATGCAGCTTACTCTCTAAACCTTACCACCACCTAACTGCTTTGTCCCACAATGCTTTGCACAGCCCAGTTCACAGCTCATCATATGCACAACACACGTGTCATAAGACAATGAATACACTCAGTGGTACACAACTTCAGGGACTAAAAAACAGACTTTCCTCTGAAGGCTTGCAAAGGGCCACCCATACGTGAATGCTGCCAGTAGCACCTACATCCCTCAGAAACCCCATGGCTCAATACACACAAGATAAGGTATCAGTGCAGTCAATGAACCTGTGCTCACATGTTTCTTCTATTTGCAACAAGCAGCAGTTACTGCTTTCCCAAGGAAGAGGTGACTCAGGGAACACGAACCTCCCCTCAGGAGGCACGCTAGGTAAGGATTACCTGCTCTTACAAAGGTGACTGCTGCTCCATGGGTGAGCGAAAGCATGACCATGGTCATCAAATGGAGTAAGTATTTGAGGCCCTAAAAGAACATTTTTATTTGCTCCTTATCCAGCCAGGATATCTTAAAAACAAAAGCAGAGAATGGTAGAGCAAGGCATGAGGCAGGCATACAGAAATCCTGCCTCACGACATGAGCAAGGAGCAGCATTTATACAGGGAGAGGGAGCGGCAGCAAGCGCAGAGAATCTGACTGCGGCTCTGCAGAGCAATCACGCTGAAACAAGATTAGAGATTCGTGACTCCCCAACTCAAGGTTAGACGACAGGGATGACAAAGCTTAGAGATCAAGCCTGCCTTCAGATACTAACACACAGCTCCTAAAGCAAAATAAGCTTTCAGAGATGCTTAGTGGACATAAAGCATGGAATACTGTATCCATACTGCTGCTAGCGAACAGCACCAGGTATACTCTCTGCACTAATGACTGTTCCACATGCACTCTGCTAGTCTCTCAGAACTACAGATTCATCTAAGTTTGGCCATTTTCCTGTTTTCATTAAGAAAAGTATGAGTTTTTAGGGAGTCCTTCAAAGTACTGCAGATGCACTCAAGGAGAGCTCAAGCCACTAAACACATTATTCCTTCCAGGAAGATGAGTCCTGCCGTTTGGATCCATCTGTCCTCTTCTTGACAACAAATTAAGCCAACAACCCTATCTCCAGGAGGGCAGCACAGCTACTACTCCTGTCCACCAAGAGACAGCCAAATTTGTTGTCAAAATGGCACTGCAGAGGGAGTTTCCCAGACATGTCTCCACTCACAGAGGAGAGCAGCTCCTGTCCTGCAGGACAGACTCTGAAGAACAGTGAGGTTCTTTCCTCGCTGCACAGCATCCTCCTGCAGCAGAAACAACATACGGTATAAACTAGGAAGCTATGTGGCTTTTTTAAGCAGTACAGTTGAGAGAAACTTCCTAGCATAGCTAACCTTAGCATAGGTTTGAAGTACACTGCATAAATAACTAAAGACTCGAGATTCTTCTGCTACGAAACGCAGAGGCTATATTAAGAATATGACAGCTCCTGGGGAAAACAAAAGCTGGCAAGAGGAGAAGAGACTATCCCTGCTTGGCTTCAAGCAGTGCTTCATCTATTACAGATTTATATAAATCACTGGCAATTGACCAATACCAAGCTTCTAGATTATCTCCAGCCAACAAAAGTACTTTAGTCTGTGTTGGTTAAAAATATTCTACTTTTTGTCCTCAACTTGCTAGGAACGGCTATTTTTAGTAAGAGTCCAATCAACCTTATCAAAATCAAGCATCAAAAATAGACCGGAGAAACACTGGAAGCAAATCCTATTTTTAGCCACTCTGTCTATTCCCTGCCGTTACCCACCGAGTCCTGACTGCATAGACCATGCACGAGTGCTCAGTTATTCTAGGCAGATCCTCGTCGTGACCCTTTTTCCCCTGAACACCTGAATGCAGAAGACACTCGATTGATTAAAGATTAATACAGCCGCAAACCGTGACAGCTGCCTTTCGTCTGAGTGCTTTTGGGGAGGGGGAGAATATGGGATGACAGAGAGTTTGCATCAGTATTCCTCCTGGGGATCTATTACATGTAGAGAAAATTGCTATTTCAATTCCCTTTTGTTGCTAAAAATAGCAGCCCCAATTGATTCGAGCAAACAGGGCACCGGCTTAGCAATGCCAAATTTAGAAACCACTGAAGTCCCAAAGAGTGAACACTAACGCAGTCTAACACATGCCAGCTCATATTTAACAAAGAACAAAGAAGATAAGCATGCCAGCTGCAAGTTAATAAGACAGCAGCAACTCCCTGCATTTTTATTAAATAAAAACAGAAAACTTGGTGCAGGAATTACACAAACTTCAATTCCACACCCAATTCAATTTGCTGAAATAGGAAGCCTCATCAGGAAGATCATCTGTATCTGATCTGAAATCGTCAACATTCTGGATATTTTTTCCATGTGAAGGTTTTTCTTCCTGCACAAAGCAGCTAACGCCTAATGGTCAGGCTCTAAAAAGACAGGCTACAGCAAGAGGTTCAATTCCCAGAACCACACACTTACTTGGTAACAGCTTGTGTCTAAGAGCTAGGATTGTGGGTAGAAAAATATTCTATAAATATCGCAGCACTGACAAGTTCCCATTTCATCTAGAAATACAGCAAGAAAGGTTTTGGGACAGTGCACTCCTCATATTTCTTTAGACTCTAGAGCTAGAAGCAATCTAGAAATCTCAGCAAGAACACAGAACAGTTCAGGAAAGCCACAGGCACTGTCTATATACCACCAGCTCCTGTCACTCCTGTACAACACTTCCAGTGCCCCAGGCACCCCTTACCAGCCACACTGCCCTCAAACCTCTGCCACAGGGCCCGCTTCCCTGGGGCTGTGCAATGGGGTCAGGAGACTGTCATCTTCTCTCCTGATTACAGAGCTCTCATGGCACTCTGTCACAGATTTGGGAATAGTGTTGATTTCAAGGCTAGTAAGCAAGGGCCTTGGAAGCACCATGGAGAGTACACCAGGAACGCCTTGAACTTCAGTTCTGCATCAGCACAGGAGCTGTCCAGGGTATCTGACCAGGGTTGAAAAGCAGTTGCTCTGTAAGGTTATCACGAGGTTTACTGCACATCATTAGCATTAGGCAAAAACGAGTTCTCATTTGCTCTTCATTGAGAAACACGCAACAGATGCTCACTGTCACACTAAGTATGACTGCACCAAGGAAGCACACGTACAGAGGTTGCTTGGTCTTCCTGCCTCCAGCAGAGGATGAATGAAGTTCTGAAGATCAGATAGCTCAGGATTGGCACCAGCTGAAGGCTTTTGCATGTTTGCTTGGAAATAAGCATAGATTGGACTCAAAGCTTTGCAAGTTCTCGGAATAATCAAGAGCACAGAAAATAGCAGAGATTGGGATCAAATGCAACACACGATCCACTTTTAATGAAAAGGCAATCTGTGCCAAGTTTCAAGAAAGTGTCATCAGTTTAGACAAGGATAACGCTCAAAACCCATGTGGCAAAAGAAAACGGTTTTATGTTACAACTAAAGGAAACTACCAGTGTGAAGGTGACTGAGAATTTTAGAAAATCATCAGGAACTCAGCAGGGAGGTACCTAAATAATAATAATAACAACAACAACAATAATAATAATGTAATTTATCAGTATTAAAAAAAGAATTACTTAGGTATGCTCCTCTGCGACCGATCACAGCATAGATCTTATTTGGTGTCATTACTGCTGACCAACGTGCTTTATGAAATTTGCAGGCAACTTAACCACTAAGAAAGGATCATAGCATCCCAACACATAGAGAAAGACGACTTTATAGACTTGAGTAATAAAAACTCAGTAATAATGCCACCAGATGGTGACATGCTAGCATCAGATGTCAAGCCATGCTATGGAGACTAACTTTGGAGTTGAGGCGACAATTGTAAGTGATGGAAGAGAGGTACCTGAAGTGCAGTGGTTGAAAATAAAATGGACCGATGAGGTGCTGTCCATCATAACAGAAAACAATAGTATATTTTAAGTAATTTAAATGAAAACAGTTTCAAAAAAGGGCCGCTAAGATGACTAAGAGTTACCTGATTGGGGAGATGACTTAGAAAGTGTTTTGTCTGCTCTTCATAAGCTCACAAAGTATAATCACCAGAAAAGGAAAAGCCCAGATTCACACTGGGAAGAAGATACAAGCTGGTCACAAACATGCCTGGAAATTAGGATGTCTTTTTAGACCATAAATTAAGGAAGCTGAACTGCTGAAGGAGGTCTGAGATACAGACAGCAATGCAGGGCAGGGCAGGGCAGACATAGCTAAGGAAACAGAACCAAAAACTTGCAATAGAAACCTATGTGGGTTCAACCCAAAGGACCAGAGGGAAAATGGGAAACAAAAGAAGCCTGAATTTAGTTTGTTGATTTTTTTTTTTAATATTGTATTAATCCCATGCTTCTAGACTATCTCAGGTTGTCAAAAGACTGCAGAAAAATTACATTTTTCCTACCCCATCTCAATGTATAATTAGAATTCCAGAGTGTGTCTGCTCATGTGTTCAGAAAAGACGCCAGCTGCAGCTAGATACACAAGAGACAAATGCACAGTGGCCCAAACAGAACTGAGACTGACTTCCGAAGCCTGATAGCATGAACAAGATTTGAATCAGTAAGGATGACCAGAGACATTCCCTCTTCTCTTAAGAACAGCATAATCTGAGCAACTTCCTTGCTTGTGCAGAATTTCCTAGATCAAAAGCCTTGAAAGCAGACATGTTCTTAAATTTATAACAGGACGCTGGCGAGAGCTTTTACATGCAGAAGAAAGGAAGAGAGAAGTTCTCACTATCTTCTTGGACTACTGCACCCATCACACAACAGCCCATGAGCAGATAACTGAGGTGACCTACCCATCCTGCATTTGAGCAAGTGCAAGATGACAGCTCAAGCACTTCCCACACTCCCTCTCAAAATCATGAAAAAATCCACTGGTCCATCCTCAGGATCCCCTAAAGAAAAGTAAGTATAGCTCTTAGGCTAAATGTCACAATCTCATGGGCTGCTGCGAAGAGGGCTTACAAGCAGGAGGGAGGGTGACTGACTTTTTATATGGTCTGATAGTGATAGGTCAAGGGGGAATGGCTTTAAACTATAAAAGAAAGGAGATTTAGATTAGATGTTAGGAAGAGATTCTTTACTCTGGGAGTAGTGAGGCACAGGCTGCACGAAGTTGTGGGTGCCCCAGCCCTGGAGGCACTCAAGGCCAGGCTGGATGAGGCCCTGGGCAGCCCAAGCTGGTGGTTGGCAACCCTGTCCATAGCAGGAGATTGGGATTAGATGATCTTTAAGGTTCCCTCCAACCTAAGCCATTCTATGACTCAACATGGAGCAAAGATATTCCTCCAGTTCAATGAGAGCATGCTGCAGAGGGCGAGAGGTAGAGAGCAGCTCCCAGCACTGAGTTCAGCCTGCAGTAGACAATACTGAGCTACTGGATAGCTGCTGACATGGCCATTGATCTGCTTCATGGATAGGCAAGCATAGAAAAATTTTGGTTGAACTGGACTTAGCCTACAGATCATAGCTAGACATAAGAGCCCATACAGTGAAAGCAGTGAAAGTACACTGCTCAGGGATGGGATGATGCTACATTTTCCAAAGCGTGCTTTCTATATGCAGCAAACCACAGTTATACCACCATCACTCATTTTGGTAATAACTTAATGCACATTACTCAAACACTTCCATATTCAGTGAGGAATATAGACTGTGGCAGGAAGTTACTCAGCACCATTTCTTCCTCTTCAGAATTGATCTGCTAGCTGCATATTTGGCGCTTTTTCTATCAGCTGCCAATCACTGTGAGAAGATGCTGATCATCTCACTTTCGTTCTGTCCTCTGAATTGAAGTCATGGACTTCCCTGTAATTTAATTCAGTTATTAAACAGATACATACGGCATATTAAAAAGTTACAAGGTTGGACACTGAGGCAACCCTTTGATTGTCAGGATGTCTTTTGACTAGATGCTTTGTGGTTAGAAAAATGAGTTTAAAATGATTAAATACATTTTAAATAGCAAAATTATGCTCCCTTTCCACCTTCAGGATTAAAATCTTTATTTCAAATGCAAGTCAGAGTAGAAACATCAGTACGTCAACAACGTACCAAAAATAAGAAAACTGGGAAGCACAGCACACACTAGAGAAGTGACACTGTAGGAGGTGATTGGCAAGACTTGTTTTTTCCTTCCTTTAAACTCCAGCTCTCTTGGACCTCCAAGTTGCAGAGCTGCTTAGCCACTTCATNTTAAATAGCAAAATTATGCTCCCTTTCCACCTTCAGGATTAAAATCTTTATTTCAAATGCAAGTCAGAGTAGAAACATCAGTACGTCAACAACGTACCAAAAATAAGAAAACTGGGAAGCACAGCACACACTAGAGAAGTGACACTGTAGGAGGTGATTGGCAAGACTTGTTTTTTCCTTCCTTTAAACTCCAGCTCTCCAGGCTGCTGAGCCTGCTATCCAGACCCAAGCCACCCCCTGCAGAATCTCAGGCCCTCCCCACTGAACTCTGCATCCTTCTGGAGTAATCAAGAACTCAGACACAGTTGCAGTGTCCTGTTCAACACCTTCCTTCCTATCCAGGAGCAGCCAGATGCGTGCACACGACACTCAGACCAGCTGCGTCACAGCAGGTTGTATTGCCACTGACGCATATACTCCTTACATTGCTTCCTCTGTTAAGGTTCTCCAACCTTGGTATCACCACATTTCACAACAATAAACCACTCTAGGTCCAGCCCTATATTCTGAATTTCTTACTCACAGAAGTGATTTCAAACTCAGTCAAAGGAGATAGAAATCTGAAACACACGGGCCACTTCATTTCTGCTGGGATACCATCAGCCACTCTACCTGCTCCCACAAGGCCACTTCCCTACAGCTTACAAAGCCCAACATGCAACATGAGAAGAGGAAATCTGAATTTTAGGAACAAACATCATAAATCAGGATAGCTACCTATCTGTGTAAGAGCAAAGACAAGCTTTAACCCTGAGAAAATTTATAGTGCTATCTTGTGCCGCAGAAATGAAATTGATAAAGCCCATCTGTAAGCTACCTTTTAGTTACACACACGCAGGAAGGTGACCACCTAAGCTGTTCCACATGCTACGTGTATCATATGTCCATACACAAAAGATGCACGACTGAAGCCAAGAACCACCAAAGGAAGGTCTCACTGTACAGTGCTCCTATAAATAAGATGGAAATCCAGTCCTTTCCCCCAGCTACTAAAGAAAACTTACCAACACATGTTTACATACAGTCTAAGTATACCGAATCCACATTTTTAAGCTAGAAAATACATGACCAATCACTCTAACCCATTTATTGCTCTCCCATTTGTGACTACCTACAGTTAACCAGCATAACACTTAAACCTGACCGTGCCCCCGACAAGCCTTCTTGGTATCAGTGCTCCCAGGATCTCAGAAGCTCTTAGAACTATGAATAAACCCGAACCTACTAGGACAGAGCTGACTTGGAGCTTCAGTTATCGATAGAACCCTGGCACCATTTTCCCTGGTTTCACTCAGTCCTTTTGGTCTCCCAGTACTTGTGTGACCCTCAGCCATTCCATGCAGGTCCCACTGGGCCGTGAGCAAACTCAGCTCGGCAAGCTGTTCTGTCTGCCACTTCCCTACGCAACCATTCCTCCTCAGCACACACAAGCAACTGAAAGCCACACAAAGCCAAGCTCCTGTCCCATTTTGGGATCCCAAGCTGCCTGCAAACTTGGAAGGCTCATCAAGGGCGCAAAAACAAATTTCTTCAGAAAGCTATGGAAGATCCAAGTCCAGCACATAAGGAAGTAGCAGCGGTACATGGCACTCCTGCTTCAAGAGAAAATGTGGGCTATAGGTTTGTGCTCCGTGAGAGCAGCTGTCTAACGTTCCTAAAGCCTCTCGGCTCAGAGCTCCCTCCAGCAGGCACCAGCCACCTTCCCACATCCCACACCAGAAGAGGTGTCCATAGCTGTGTTTTAAGAGTCACCTGGTCTATACTAATGTACTGCAAGGAGATCCAGGAAGTAATTTTCTACACCTTAATCATGCATATACATACATATATATGTACACATGATGTTAAGTACATGTTGGGGACGTTTCTCAGTCGCATCACTGCGGCAACCCCAGTGTGGTTCAGGGTGCACCGAGGGAGGAGGCAGCCAAGGGGATTGGTGCAGCACTGGCCCTGCTTCCCCCTGCCTATGCCTTCAGCTCTGTGCACCAGAGCACTTCACCCATGACAGACAATGAGCAAAGCTGCGTAAGCAGCCAAGTGCAGAAGATGAATGAATCGGGTGACGCTAAAGGATCTGTGAATTGAAAAATCCAATGCATGAATTAAAACCCGCACCCCCTCTCCCTCTCCCCCTGAAAAAGAATTGTGTACAGCAGGACATAAAAGGAGAAGGAGAGAGAGAAAGGTGGAGAAAACGTGGTCTGACACATTTATAAGAACTGATGGCCTGTCACCCAGACACTGATGAATATTTTTTACAGGATAAAAATGGCAACCCAGAGTCTAAAAATAAAATGCTGCGCTGCAGACCTGTCTGGTTCAGCAACACCACTGGAATACAAACGCTTTCCCTTGTCGGTACAGCTTGACGGAGATTTCAGAACAAAACACCAGAGAACATACCTACTATTTTCAGGGGGAAGGATTTGGATTTGTTTTTTCTTCATAAGAATTTAGATTAGTTTTATACTTTGCTTGCACTGTGTATTTGCAATTAAAAAAAAGCCACTCCTAAATTTCAATGAGTGGCAGAGTACTTCGTTCTGCACAAAGCAGATTTTTCTTCTCTCCTTCCACAGAAAATTACAGCATAAGGACATATTTACCAGAGCCTTTAAGTTGTAGTTTTAGTAAGCTTAAAAATGTATTTTTAGAGTCGTGCTGCAGACAGAACTGTGGACACTGCTACTTTCACACCTACCCCACCCACGGGGACAGAAAAAGAAAACCTCTTATTTTGCCTCAAAATTTAAACTAAAAACCTGCTTAGCTGAGAAGCAGAAGTGACCAAACATCATTCACAAGGAGCACTAATTTCTCAAGCCTAGCCACACTGCAGACAAGCGGCCTTATGCAGCACAGATTCTATTTTTGGCAAGTGATGCAATAGCTGCAAGGGCTCTCCCAGAGCCTTTCACTTGAGAGCTCAAGCCATATTAAAACATGCTACAAGAAATATAATAACACAGCGCTGCCACCTTCCACTCTCTGCACCAGCACATTACACACAGAAATAACCCCTTCTCGTGTCAGATATCCTAAAAAAAGACTCAAGTTTTATACATAGAGTGAAAAAAAATGCGTGTACACATCTCTCAGCACATACACCTGCCCTGCACTGTGCATGACAAAAAGTTACACAATGCTGTGCAGGGATTTTCTGACCTCTTGATTTTCAGATGGAACATGAAGCAGCTCGAGCTCCTTGCTGAATTCCAGTGAGGACTTTGAAAAGCCCACAAAGCTAATTCAAAGCCTAATCCTTCCAAAAGATATTTCCATTCTTAGAGATCTTTCAAAACCTTCTTGCATATAACTGACAACCGTTAAGACACATTTCTGCTGGGTGACTGTTTCAAAAGCTAAAAATTCTCAAAACAGAAAAGAGTTCCAGAAATGCTACGGCCTTTTTTTTTTTTTTTTTTAAATTATTTTTGTACTGAAGTAGAATAAGGATTTTTCAGCCCTTCGGATTCAGGGACCCTTCAGGTTTCTCCGACAGCCACGGGGACCTCTGCGTAACACATCACAAAATTCTGGTAGGTTTTGTCATGATCCCTCATAGACCAAAACTCCACCTGTCCATTTCCAAAATACCTCCAGGAGGTATTCCTGAAGCCAGAGCTACACCAGAAGCTACTTCTGTTTGACTTCTAATCTCCAGACGATGTTCCAGGGCTAGGCACAAACCTCTTCCTCGCCCAATACATGTGAGGGGACACAGATCCAGGGAGAACTCACAAACAGGGAAAGGGAACACGGCCACAGACAGACCTCATTCAGATGCCATATATGCAGCGCAGGGAGTTAAGCTCTTTTGGAGATCCCAACTGCTCAAAAGTAGAGCAGAAATTGAGGCAGGAAGACACCTCCTGATATTTTATTCATTTTGGCTAGGAGCAACATTAAAACAAGCAGTACGCTGAGAAGTTTGCATTTGCTCTAGGGACACTGAGGTAGGAAAATAAGGATTCTGCAGAACAGCACAAGCGACGACAGAGGATTGTGCCTCAACCACACTACCTGTTCCAAACGAGGGAAGTTGCAGCATGGGAACTGCATCATGTAGAGCCCTCAAACAACTGTTTGGGAGCAGTACTTGGGGAATTTCACACAACTTCACATGTAGAGATGGAAAACACTCAGCACAGCAGCATGAACGCCTGGCAGGAATGCAGTGCCTGCAGCTTCCAAGCAGGAGGGCCAGCCCACTGTGCCCCTACTGAAGGACATGCAGCCCATCTGGTGCAGGTGGAACTGAAACTTGTCTGATGACTACAGGTGAGACTCTAGCACCTCAACGAGGTAACAGAACAAAGCTAATTAGCCCAGACTGCTTCCTAAAATAGCATATGTTAAGTGATATCTTCTTGTGAAACAGATATTGTATCTTCTAGTAAAAGGCAATGCTGCTACTCCCACTGAGTGGGAAGATCCAGCATTTCAGGTCACCCCATCTCCAGTTCCCAAACACAGAAAGGGGCAGACAAGATCCCTTGAGCTGCCTGTTGCTACCGAACGCACAAACAAACACTGGCTACAAGGCTGCTCACTTCCCCCTGCCCAGAAAGGCTGCTCTGTGCCCTCCTGCTGCCACCAACCACTACAGCGAGGCTTCTGGGGAGAAGGAAGTGCTGGCATATGTCCTGCATTCCAAAAGGGGCTGGTGAGCATCTTCGTGCTATCCCAGCTCTAGGCCTGCTGCTACCTCTCCCTCTATGTAACACAGCTGTTATTTCTGCTAAAAGCAGCACCCTCTCAGGCACACTGGAAATAGCTGTTCGTGTTGTCATAGACAAAGATGGCTTAAGAGTATATTTAGGAGATAATGTGCTGTTAAAAAGATGCAATGGCAACCACAGATAAAAGCTGACGTAGCTGGCAAGCCTTTATTCAGCTGCCAAGATGTTACAAAGATAAGTCTTAAAAATGTAGAGAAGTAAAACAAGTAGAATCTTAATTTCTTGAGTCTTTGGAATAGAAGTTACCTAATGATGACGAGGAGCGATCTATTCACACAGACTGTTGACACAAAAACAACCAACAGAGTCTCAAGTTGTTGAAAAGCCATTAAAAGCATCTTCTAAAAATACCCTGCCTTCGATAAAAGAGCAAGTGGCGCTCTGCGATGTTTTGTTTCAAGCCTGTTGTTTGTTTATATCTAAGCTTATGCTCTAGGAACCGATACACAACAGCAGCTTTGTTCCAATTAGAAGTCATCTGATTATCTTGCATTTGTGCACTGCAGTTCCCGAGCAGGAGCTGAAACAAGCACAAACCACACCTTTCCGAAAAGTCTTTCTTCTCCGCATTGTCAGAAGGATCGCTCAGGTGCTCGCCAGCACCCTCTACCCGCAGATCTTCCAGCAAGAACACAGTGCTGGCTCAATCGAGGTAAAGCTGCCATTCATAAAAAGGGGCTGCTCGGAGCTGAAAGACGGAGGCAGAGCACTACAGACCAAGCAGACGGGAAGGCCAGCCTGCCTTTCTGGCCCCAGGATACGTATATTGCTCTATCTATATGTGATTACTGACGTCTCTTCCACCTCATACTTTTAATTACATTTGCTTTCATTATTTCAATCCACCACTGGCAGGGTGGGTGGGGGGAATTATGTTAAATGATGTTAATATACCCAAATGAATGAATTTAGAAGGTTACTTGATATCTTATCATCAAACATTAGGGAGAGACCTATGCTAAAGCTCTTTAGAAATACTTGAGTGTTTTATTTGGATCGGCTCTGTCTCGCAATAAGTGTTTGTGTTAAAGACTCAAGGAAAAGCTCAGACGACATTCCCTTTTCCTTCCCATCTCTAAATAAAGAAACAGCCACAGATGTCTTCTATATTTCACTCTGAGCCCTTGAAAACTCACAGTATTTTCTTCCCCAGTAGAAGACTCCCCAGATTTTCCCGTAGGAGTGAGGCTGCCAGCAAGCCTCCTTAGCTGCTTCAGCTCCCACCGACTTATTCTGGATTACTTCATAAGAGACAATTTCAAGCCAAAGCTTACTCGCAGTGATTGAAACAAGTTGGACTACATTGGTACGTCACACTAATATTTCCCTGAAAAATTAACTATTTTCATATGCTGGCAAGGCAATGTTTTGTATCAGAGCTTCCACACTCTGCTTTTAACCAAAACCAACAACAGCACAGAACAGAAGGCTCCAGCTGGGGTGAGATCCCGCCACAATTCTGCACAGCTGGCAGCTCAAAAATCCACTTCTTTCTTGGTGAACCAAGGAAGTTAAGTCAAAGTTACTTCCTCAACACTGTTTCATGATGCTGCTGAGTTTGCCACAGCACTGAAGTTCATACGACCCACAGCAAAGCAGTCTGAGAAGCACAAACAGTCAAAACCAAAACCGAGCAACTTTCTTCAGGGCAGACTCCTCAGCTTGTGCAGGACAAGACAAATATCAGTGCCAGCACAAGGGGGAGAAAAACTCTCTGTCTAAAGTCTCCTCTCCCCCTGCCAAATGGATGAGAAAGGCATCTTGTTAAACCACATGCTGGGTTCTTGTGACTGATACCCCACACCTAATGAGCTGCCATCACACAGGACAGGCAGTAAGCTGCTCACGGTGCAAAGGAAAATGAGCAAGGCCCTCGACACTGGAGCAAACAGACAAAAAAAAGTCTAGAACTGGTAAAAATCAGCAAAGGTAAAGAAACAACCCAGTGAATGGAAGACCTTGGAGGAGAATCTGGGAACCAATATAAATACGTGGAGTGTCGAAAGGTTTGATGGAGATGCAATGACAGAACGAGCACTACTGAAACAAAAAGCCAATGTAAAGACTTGGTACCAGATCAGCTAACATTGCTTTTACCACAACTGTTAACTTTAGCAGAGTGCAGATTCCTTTCCCCATGCCAGAGACGGGGTTGGGTACACAGGGATATCTGAGGGCAGGAATGAACACCAAGAAACATAATTAACTGCAATCTTTTTTAGGTACTGACAGGACAGACACTTATTCTGAAAGCTCAGTGACTCTGCCGTCCTATCCTCCTCCCCTTGCTCCTGTTAGTAGACCTGACTCCAGAGCTGCACCAAGCTGAGCCCTGCTATGCAGGCTGAAGACTGCTGAGGCAGATGGGAGAGACTGCACCAGATGAACCAGACTGCACCTCAATAAAATAAGCCTTTGAGCACATCTCACTCTTCAGTCCTCCACCCTCACTCTAGCTCCTCCCCCATTCTGCTTCAGTTGGCAGCCTTCTAACACGCATGAAAATCCTTTGGGAAGTCCTTACAGGTAACATCCCAAGAGCTCAGCTTCTCACCCTGCCCTTGCCCAGTAAGTATGGAGCCCTTCTAGACAGAGGCACAGTTCTTCATGGGCACTGCCATGACTGATGGAGCATACACTCCCACAACTTCTTAACTTACAGTTACACAAGAAGAGACAAATAGAAAGGAGAGAGGGGAAAAAAAAAAAAAAGAACAAAAAAACATCACCACCACCACCAGAAAAAGCAATCAAACCCAAGATGCATATCACCAACTGGATGGCAACCACTGCACACACACCATGCCTCAGGGGCACCTCCCAGCCACTCTGGGACAAACAACTGTGAGCAATGATAGGACTCCAGGAAAGAGAAGCACGGTAGGAGTTGCATGGGTGTTGGAACTAGATGATCTTAAAGGTCCCTTCCAACTCAAACTGTTCTATGATTCTATGAAAGTGAAAAAAGCACAAGCAGCAAAAGGACAGCACCACCTCCTCAGCCTCTGCTTTGGTGAACACCTCACCCCCACTTCTACGCACTGCTACACCAGAAGCTTCTTTCAAAGCCTGCGACCAAACCCCAGATTTCAGGTGTCACTGCCTGTTGCTGAGGGCACGGGACTAAGTTGGAAGCTCTGCAAGAAAGCGTGCATAGTTCTCTTCCAGCATTAGCTGTAGTAGGAGAATTTAATTGCCCTTCACTGCCACTAAATAAGGCAAAGTCCACTTATACCCTGATTAGATTTCCTCAGTGACACTAGATCTGCATTTCTGAAAAACTTACACCCAGAATTTCACTTGAAAAATCAAAATGGTATCTAAAACATCAGAAGAAGGGAAGCGATCATGCCGGGTTAAGCTCTGGAGCTGGGGATGATGAGCTGGCTGATGCTGCAGGCAGAGGCGGCCACACACCAGTGTGCAGTGCAGGCTGAGCAGGTGCCAACATAAGAGCAGCAGTGATCTGCAGGAGCTCGTCCACAGGGAGGCAGCAGCTCGGGGACGGGATGGTGTGCTCCTGGTGCTCAGCATTCGGCTCTGCCGTGCCTTTCCTCCTCCCATAGCCGTGTGCAAGCAGGAACGTTTCACAAGCATTGAGCAATGCTACTAAGCAGACATTTTAACGGTCAGTAACAGAAAGCACAGAGTGAAAAACCTAAAAAGTGCAACCAGAAAGCAGACAGGCTGCAAAACCATAGGAAACACCATAGAGTACACATTGCTCCTCTATCCCAGGAAGCAAAACAGATGTTGGTGTATGCAAGCAGCAGTAGCCCATGTAAAAGACTCCAGAGCCTCTCTGAGAGGCTGGGAGCTGGCAAGGTCCTGCAGACAGGAAAGGATGGAGCCATGGCATTGGAGAGCGCAGCTCTGCCAGACCTCACCAGGAGCACAGCACTTGTCCAGCCCCGTGTGCAGCCACCAGCACACTTAGTGCAATAACCCTATGCAAGCACCCAGCCAATAGCCATAGGTTCCGGTCTGAAAATTTGACAATAGCTGTCACAACCAGGGGTTAAAAGCAAGCTGCTGCATTTTCACATGTTCTTAGCACTACTTTTTGGCTTGACAGGTGCCGTGCTTTATCTCAACTAGGGTAGAAGTGTTTGCACTGTGTCCAGAGTCATAAGCATTAAAAAATAATAATATTGCCACAGATCCAAAGTGCTGATGATAAAACCCTGAACAAGGGATTCTGCTATAAAATGACACAACTGAAAACTGCCTCAGCAGCCAGGCACTCTGGAGCAGGAAAATCAGATCTCAGAGCCCCTCCTCTCCCACCCTGCAGCGAGCAGCACTAACAGAGGGCTGAAACCCTTCTCATTTCCCCACTACCTACAGCCTTCCCACGCACAGTACCGGACTGGCTGCTTTCATCTGCAACAGCGATTTACGATGTGGTCTGTCATCTACTGTTGCGCAGTGCCAAATGCCTGCCAAGCATGATTGCACTCATTTGTGCAATAGCGATTTAAATCTGTCTTCACAAAACAAAGAAAAACACCCTTCCGGTAACAGAACTTTATTTCGTATAATGCTAAGGAGCCTGAGAAAATGATAGTGTTTGCAAAAGCTGTTCAAAGGCACCAACAAGTTGGCACCTGGTGAGCACTCCAGCCAGGAGTGCAGCCAACATTCTCTGCATAGACCTCTTCAATTCCACTAAAATAAGAGAGATTTCATTATGGTTGATCTGATAACTTCGAAAGAGGAAGGGGCTCTTCTACGGTGCACACTTTCCAGAGACTACAGGAAGCAAATTCCTGTACATGAAAGCAAACTCCAACTCCTGACAAGCACAACATCCAGCTTGTCACTTTGTCTACATATAAGCATCTCATTGTATAAGAGATGATAAAAAGATGAGAGTTGAGGTCTTTTTAGAGCTTGCTATTAGCCCTACTTCCTTGTCAAACAGAGCTTGGGAATCACTTCGCATGTCTTGACTCTTGAACCTGACTGTTAAAACATCAGTATCTACTTCACTGCTCTCGCACCCAGTTACATTTGTCCTCCACATCTTCCCTAGTGATCCCCTGGAAGTTGCTATTGTCAGATGTCAGACTAAGACTGGCCTACGTTAAGAAAAAGCCAGCAAGAGCAGGCAGTGCGCTCACCCACCCTCACTGCTGATGGAGGAAGTTACTGCCCAGCATTTATACAGGAAAAGAATGGGTTAATGCTGAGTGTGGGGGTTTTGTCTAAAAGAAAAGAAAGTTGGAGGCAGCTGAGAGCATCACTCTGATTAACGACCTCTTACAGATACTTTTTTAAGAAATCTAGAGCAAGTTGCCCACATTTAGTTATTTTTGCACATTAGTGAATAAACTCCAAGAAGTTTAACTAAGGCAAGCTCATCTTTGCAAACGTTTGTTGGCCCCAATACAACTGTACAGCTGTATTCACCACATGAGAAAGCATCACTGCTATCAGACATTTTGTAATCACTAAATGCCTGCTCATTATTCAACTGTGTTTTTACCAAAGGCAGTGAGGAAGAAGAGCATGCTGTCCTAAGGAACTGTGAGGCCTGAAAGAAAAACAGGGTTTTAGAACCATAGAATCATTTGAGTGGGAATGGACCCCCTAAAGACCATCTCGCCCAACTCTCCTGCAATGAACAGGGACACCTACAGCTAGGTCAGGATGCTCAGAGCCTCATCAAAATAAACCTGGCTTCCAGTTAAGTGTCATTCCTGATTAAAATCTTTGCAATTTTGAGAGTAAGAAGTCAAAGTAATTGGCATAACCAAGATTTTAGAAATTTTAGAGCACCCCAACTTGGAGTGCTGTTGGGGTACTCTGAACACACAAAGTGGATGATTCGCATCTCTTCAGCTCACTATGTTTTCCCTCAGAACCTCTGCCACCGGACCCACCTGGTTGGAGGAGGACAGGGAGATGGCCTCATCACGCTGCATCCACCAGGGTGACTTCCCAGCACCATGCTCCTACCAAGGTTTATTTAGCTAAACTGTTTACCAAAGAAGGAAGATGTTATTCTTAGCTTCTGCCATCAATTTATGAGGCAAATTAAAGCTGCGGAGCAGTTGACCCGAACTTCAGCATATTCTCACAAAGTACACCCGTACAAACATAACATTCACTCAACCTGGGTCACTGTGAAGCCAAACCAAGCCAGTGCGAGGGGGAAAAAAAAAAAAAAAAGCCTCACTCCGACCTTCAAATGTGTGTGAGAGTGGAGAAATGCGCCTTTTGTCACTATGGTTGCTATTTACAGCAGCACGAACTTCGTTTTCCCCGAGTACAGCTTAGCTCCTCCTCCTCACATCCCGTCCTCCTAAGCAGCAGCAGCCAGACACAGCACAGTGCCAACCGCATGTACGCAACCGCGAGTGTGCGAGGAAAACAAAGAACTCGTGAATCGGTCCCAAACCAACAGAAGGGTCGGAGGGCAGCGAGGGCCGAGCGACCCCGCAGAGCTTCCGAGAGGGACTGACAGCAGCGGGGACCAGCGCGCCTCGTCGCGCTCAGAGATCATCACCGCGACAAAGGGAAGGCAGAGTTTCTGCCACCAGCCATCGGCCGGGTGCAGCCCGTGTGCAGCGTTGCTTGAGGCCCCGCCGCCTACAGCCGGACCCGGCCCGGAGCTGCGCCGGAGCACCGGGACAGGGCCGGCACCGCGCAGCAGGGAACAGCCGCTCGGGCTCCGAGACGCCCGCAGCCCTCCGCTGCTCCCGCTCAGCAGCGCTTCGGGGCCGAGGAGCGAGAGCACACCGGGGCAGACCCGAGCGCGCCTCGCCGCCGCCCGGCGCTACCCACGCCGCCTCCCCCACGCGCGGCCGGCCGGGACGCGGCCCCCCCTCGCCCCGCGCAGNGGGGGGAGGGAGCGCGCGGCCACACGCCCCCGTACTACTTGCGGCCTGCTCCCCACGTGGTCGGCACCGCTCCCTCGTCTCCATTGGCCGCCGCAGATGGCCGTCACGCTGCGAGTGCGCTCCGGTTGGCCCTCCGGTCCGAGGACCCCGTGGGATTGGCGAGAAGAGGAACCTCTCCTCCCGCCCCTCCTGACGTCATATGAGCCCATTCATAAAATGCTGTAGCCCCGCCTCCGGCCCGAGCGCTTCCCCGGGCTCTCCCCGCCCCCTCCGCCTGCCCGCGAGCAGCCTCCGCACTGGGGGGGGGGGGTTGTTTTTCGGAGCCGGGGAAGATGTGCTGCCAGCGCGGCGCTGCCCGGAACGCGGCCGTGTTGCGGTTCCAGCGCTCCCACGCGCGGTGCGGCCCACGCGGCCCGGGGTGGGGGACAGCGATGGGTCGCTGAGCACAAAGGGAACCAACACAATGCGAAGAAAACTAAAGAGAAACAAAGGTTGCTTCGTTTCATCGATTTATTAAAGGAAAATAACTGCTTTTTTGTTTTACGTTTCCCGTTTTCCATAAATAGATGCAGATAATCAGAGGGAGGTTACAGCATCCCCCCCCTGGGAACAGGGTGCTACTGTACATTGCTAGAAAGAGCAAGGACTCGCTGTGATCACACTGCACAGTTGTTCTCCTCCTGCTGACTGCCAAGGTGGTTGTTCAACTGCCCGCAGGACACCACCACACGGCTGATCATCACTGCTGCCTTCCAGGGGACAATGCAATGAGGAGACGGGACACTGCAGCGGCATCTGGAAAGAGAAACCACTGTGGCTCAGTAAGAGATCTGCTCCCAGTTACAGACAGAACTCAGGTGAGAGTCGGAAGGTAATAGGACAGTCAGGGTCACTGGAGTGTGGAGCAGCCCACCGGGCAGCACACAGGCTGGAAGAAGGAAGCTGGGCAGCCTGCTGAAAGGCTGCATGCCCACGTAATGGGTACCACATTTTCCAAAGGGATGCTGCCAGATATAAGTGGATCAGAAACGGGGAAGGAAGTATGCGGGTGCTAAGATCTGCTGGCCTTTGTCAGAGCCTACCATCTTCAATTTCAATATCTATTGCCCATAACACTGATGCTGTGCTGCCCCTAAGCCCGTGCCTGAACAGCCTTGTTGTTGTGGGTCAGGACAGAACCCGCTCCACTGTTCTCTCAGGGAACCAATAAATCTCTTGACGGAAGAGCACAAATACACAAGGCAGTCCTCAAAAAAATTGTGTTAAAAAGTAATACTGGTTATTCAACAGCGTTGCTATTTTTTATGTTGCTCTGTTCAGAGAGAAAGGCAGTCCTCCGAGAGCTTGCAGGCTGCATTTAGACAAGGATGAGTCACAGGCAGGGAGCGGGACTCACTGCAAGGGAAAGAATTAAACAAAGGTCAGGCGAGGGGGTTTGGATCTCTGGCTTAAGGTCACCATACATTCCCAGGAACAGGCATCACCCTTCTGAACGTGCACTTGGCCCTTCCCCAAGCTCTGCAGCCCTGCTCTCACTTCCCTCAGCTGCTGCCGAGCCTGCAGGAGCCTCCAGTCAGCTGAGCTGATGGAGCTGACGGACATTTTGAACACACTCACACAGCGACATGCACACATATGTATGAGAATACCTTGCCAAGGCCCAGGAGATCTGTGCTTCCCCAGCATCGCTTATCAGTCCAGGCATGAAGGCACATTTCTGCAGATGCAATCTTCTTTGGGATTGCAGTGTCGCAAGCATAAGGTAACCTACAGCTTAGCTACGTTGCTCCATCACATGGAAGGTGGCCCATCTATCTGTCAGATCACAGGAGAGATAACAGAGAAAGAAGTTAGGAAAGCTAAAGGAGTAAGTATGTGTGAGTAAAACAGCAAATAAAAATGAAAAATGAGGATGCAGAGCTATACACAGGGAGAAATCTATAGAAGGCAAAAAGGAGAAACAAACCAGAATTAATAAAAGACGGTACAGCTGATCATTAGAGACATTCAATTGTTACTTTCAAGACCTCCCGTGACCTTGCTGCCATGCAAGTACCTCCTAAGCAGCCCCACATCTCAGTGAGATCATACTGCAGTCCCTCGCACGTGCTCACTGCCTCCTGCCCTGCTCCCCAAGTCTCTTCCTGCAGGCCCCACAGCCAGGGATCCCCCACACTGTCAGTGCGGGCACGCGGCCGGCTGGCCAGGCAGTGCAGCGCACCGGGGCTGGCACTCATCCCTTGCTCGGCTCTGACTAACCCAGCCCGCGGTGCCATCAGCTCTGCGGGGACACCAAGAATAGGAACGGGGACTGCTGCTTATCCAGGATGTGTCACTTTTTTCTGCCACTGAAAAGAGGTACAGTTGCTTGTTTCACTAAGTGGCATTCTTGTACCCAGCACTAATTGAATCCCTTTACAAATATGTTTTTCACCCTAGCAAGTCAAGTGCAGCTCTCTCCCCCGTACAGTCATTCTGTTCTTATGACTCTGTTACCATTACTCACACACATTGCAGTGAGGCCAGATTCAGCACGGGGCCCGGCTGTTGCACTTCTGAGAGCTGAACTGTTTCTTTGCCCAAATCCAAAGCTCCAAATTAGACACCCTGCCTCAGCATACAATGCAGAAGAGAATGAAACAATGGGATCTGACCATCCTGGTTAAGTGAAAAACTCTCAACGTGAACCACAATAAATCTCTCAGGACATTTCATGCATTGATCCCAGCTCCAGGTTGAAGCAAGCTATCTTGCTTGGGATTCCTAATCCTGAGACTTTGCGTAGGCATCTCCTCCATCCCTTTTGCATAGCTCACGCAAAAGGAACTCAGAAACTCAGTATTCCCTCCTCTGTCTGAAAGCACCTGTACCACAAACAGGTGCAATTTCTGATCTGAACATTTCTCTAACCCTGCATTTGCACACCTTTGACTATAGTTTCTATTAGAAGGGCAGAAACCTGTACACACAAGCCTGAAACACAAGTCTTTCAAACTAAATCATTAAGGCTTCTTAGGTTACCAAACTGTGCTACAATTGCACAAAAAGTCTCTTTGTTTCTTTAGAAATAGAGGCATCATCAGCACACCCTTACACTGTAGGGATTAAAGTCCCACATTTCTCAACAACTGATCATGCCAGATAAATGTAGCAATGGAAGCTGAACAGAAATGAAAGCAAGACAGTTGTTTGCATATTAACTAGTCAAGTCTACAGATTATAATTTACACACGCCATAAAGGCATACACTGATCTTTATGAAAAGGCCTGCTCCAATTCTTTTAAACAGAACAGGAAGCAACACTAATGGTACTACAAACTTCTAATACTTTGAACAGGGAGTTTTGACTTTTCCCTACCCTGAGTTAGCAAGTGAGCTCTGCTTTCTCTTGTAAAACTTCATAATTCCTCTTTTTTTTTTTCCTGCCATTCCCTGTTCAGAGTTCTCATGAATTATTACAACAAGGCTCCAGATCCACTCCTCATGCAAAACTGGAAAAGGCTTGAGGAGAACATGCATATGAAAGTTTTGGGGTTTGTTTTCTCAGTCACCAGCAATGTTGAAAATCAAGCAGCTATTTCTTCAAAGCAGCCCCAACAGTTGTGCATGCTGCAGAAATCTGAGCACAGAATGTGTTCAGTAGAGATACAGTATGGGCTGCAGCAACAGAAGATTAACCTTTCTCAACCCTACAGCCCATGTAATGTATTGATTTTGAGCTGAAAATATCATTTGTAGAAACAAAATACTGTGTTTTCATTGTTTAATCCTTGATGTCTCTGCTATCTAGTTTCGTAACTGTAGATAAGGAATACAGATGCTTGTCCATATAAAATGAACAAAGTTCAGGAACATGTCCCCCTTGTGCCATTGCCAGCACACAGTGTCACCTTGCATGATGAAGTCACTTTCAGACCCAGATGATGGACTACATTTGATAAGAAACCTTTTTCTCCTCATCTATGACATTCTTTCACCCACCACCCTGTGTTAGACACTCATCTCTCTTTTGCTGAATCCTTTTGTGGAGTGTACTGACTGTGAAACTGCTGTCACTGACAGACTCTGTCTAGCACCAGCTGGTTCCTATCTGTGGCACAGGAATCACACAGCACTTCCTCACTTCCACATTACTACTTCCTTTCTTCCACATTTCAGTGAAGTAGCTTTGCCATCACATCCTTTAGAAAAATCCTCATTCCTCCTCAAACATTCACATGCTGGATGGTTCTGGTGTCCCACCAGAACCTGGTACTTTCAGGTTTTCTGTCTTGGCCACTGCCAGTATTTCACAAACAGGAATTATCAGATGTGAGGAAACAGCAGGGCAAAGAGTTAGCTACGGCACTAATACAAACAGAAGTTAAGAGAAAATCTGTTGCATACCCTTAAGAGGCAGACAAATGCAGGAGCAAGAACAAAAACAGAAGGAGATCCTCTCAGCAATGTCCTGAGCAAGCAACTTGGGGGACTCAGACTGAGCTTCAGATACCGAAAAGACAGTCTTTCCATTCCTTGATTGTAGCTGAAGCATCAAAGGGCAATACAGTGTTAGGGAATTTATGGTAGCACTGCCTGGATCAAACTAGTGAAGTCTGTCCTCTCAAACTGAGTGCTTCTTCGTACATGATGGTGGGAAAGCAAAACTCATTTCACCTTCATGGCTTAAATCAAGCTGTCATCTCTGTGAGTACAACAGTTAAGAATGGTGGCAATTATTTGAACTCCTTCCACAGGAACACTTGAGATAGAAATGACTACCACCACTCTGAAACAAGTACAAATAGTACTTCTATCTAACAAGATAGCTTGATTAAATTTCTAGGTAAATTTCTGCATAAGAAGGCATTGCAGAAGAAGTATCTCCAAAATATGTAAATTTCCTTCCTAAAATTTTCACAGGTTGGAGAGAGAGTGAGGCAATGCCAGCCTTCGTATTTCTCTTCTTGCTATTTCTATTCCTGTAGATGCTGCTATAACAACATTCAGCAGCTTTTGTACCAACTGTACGATCATTTTAGAGGTTTTGAGCTATTTTTTTCCTAGGAGATGCTCTTCTAAGGGAGCTCGCCTATCATTTCCACTCCTTTGACTAGTTTGTTTTTTTTTATTGTTGGAATATGAGGAAGTAAACTACATCAGAGACAAAAGACACTGTAATGATGCTCCCATGCAGAAGGCCACCTATTCAGGGGGTATGAAACACCACCCCTCTGGAAACATCAGCACAACAGGATGACAATAACCGGTGACACTAGTGAAAGTGCCTCCTTTTGCAGGGGAATGCCTTGTAGGATGACCTGAGCACATCAAGTCAGAAAATCTTCCTTTGCTACAGCCCTTATTCTGTATTCCCAGCACTACAGTGGGAAAGACAACAACTTCTTTCTAATTCAGAAAGGTCAAGAGAAGAAAAAGAGAAAGCATATCGTATGAATAGGTATATTTTTCTTCAGAAGCATCAAACTTATGATGAAAGAAAAATGTTTCAGGAATCTAGTTTCAGTAATGACCGAGCATGTTTCACTCCATACTCAGAGGTTCAGTTCAGTCACGTTTCTGCCCCGTGAGCCTCAAGTTTGCCTGCAGCTCACTCTATTATAGACAAAGTGTGCAAGAAACCATTTAGAGATAATATATATATATATTTGTATTCCCAGTCTTTCATACTGTCTCCTACCAAATAAGCCTTCCATTTTCACAATGACTTGCTCACCTCTAGGGGAATGAAAGAAGTTTAATCCCTATAATCCATTCACTACTCAGTTTCAGCAACTAGAAAAAGAGCCACTGGAAGCACTTAACGTATGCGCTGATGAAGAGAGCGACTCCATCACTTAAACTGAATGGGGCATTACCTCCTTAAAACATTTCTATTTCTCCTCTCTGAGTAACTTGAAACAGTTGTGGACTAAAATGGAAAAGGATGGCTGAGCAATCATCATTTAATTTTCTGTGATGTTGAGACTTCCCAGACAGCAGCGGTGCCAGGTAAGAATCTAAAATGTCTGCCTGGACCATGGCAGCCTTGGTCTGAAGAGCAACACTCTTTCATTTCAAGGTTCTTCTGTTAATTTTTTGCTGCTGCACTAAGTACAGTACGTAAAAACTACAGAGTCTAAGAATAAAAGAAGAAAGATAAAAGGTCTCGGGTAACATCCCAAGGGAGCTGATTACACATACATTCATGAATGCAATATTGCTTTGCCCTAGATGACTTCAAGTTTTTCATTTAAATGTTTTCCTAAAAATTGTTCTATAAGGACTTCTATGAATAGCACATCCAGGGACAGATAGTTCTGTAGAGCTGCATGATACACCTTGACAGTTATTCAATATATAAGGGTGGAAACGTACAGAAACTTCACACGTTGAAGTCAGTGAGGTAAAGAATACAGCTTCTTTTCTGTTAGCATAATGCCAAATGTACACACGGGATGCACCTGTGAATATAACTGAACTACTCTGCTTCTGGGAAGGGTCTCAAAGAAAAAAACTTGAATAATAGAAAACTATGATGGCAATAGCCTTATCAAAATGGGCCCACTGCAGAAGTACACATCCATCTCATAGTCCATTTCGCTGGGTCACAAGAGCACTGAACTAATAGATGGGGCATTCAGGATTCCTGAGCCAATCTCCCCACTCCTTTGCAGAACCACGCACCGATCTTCTTTCATGAACTTATCAAACTTCATTTTAAAAGAAACGTCAATTTCTTGCCCATTTGAAACCTCACTAGAGCATCTATGGGACAAGTCAGAACTTTTCTTGTCGTTTCCAGCAAACCGTGTTCATTTTTTTTTTTTAGCTTGCTTATGCTAAACTTGAGCTTGCAAATCCCCTTCCTCCGGTATATATAAAAAGCACACAACTTCCAACTTTTATATCTTCCAGCAAGCAGACTCTTGATGCCTCTTAACATCCAGCCCTATTCCACATCCGTTCAGAACCGTTTATCTGAACGTGGGTGATCAGCTGGGCTGCAGATAAGGTCTCAGGGAGCCACGCACCTTGATGTCAGTATTTCGTATAGCTAGTGGAGGCCCTCCCGCAGCACGTTTTTGACTCACGTTCTTCCTGAGCCCCACCACATCAGCAGCATGCCGCCATCCTGCTGCCTACCTAATTTGCTGCCAAACCAAGGAGCTCTCCTTCAAGAGACCACGACCGCCTTCTATTTGCATCACCAAATCCCATCAGATCCCATTAATCTTAGCTTTACTTCATCCCGCTGGCACACGGACGCTCCAAGCCTCTCCTGTTGATGCCGTCTCCCAGCTTCGCGTGGCAGTTTCCTCACTCTAACTCCACTTGTTTACGAGCTGCTTCCCCCACAGCTCATCCTCACACCCTGCTGCCGAGTCCCGCCAGCTTCTCGGACCCGGCGCCCGGCAGCGCCGGCTCGGCCGCCATGACGGCTTTTACGACAGCTCCCGGCATGCCGCGGTGCCTACAACTCCCAGCCGCCCGCCGCCGCCCGCGTTCACCCTGTGTGGCGCCGGAGTGGCCCCGC
>VXAB01000167.1:104826-152745 GCA_013399175.1 Odontophorus gujanensis
CCCCACAAATCCATAAAAAAACTTTGCAACAAAGTTCCCGGGAACGCCGTGTTTTCCCGCAGCGAGAGCAGAGCCATCGTGCCCTCTTCCCCCCTTCCAACATGCTCCACGCAGGAGCCCAGCACACGTAGCATTCACACGTGCAGCACTTTCCAGCTCCTGCTTCACACCAAGCACCGGCTACGAGCAGGCGAACGGCCCTGTGCCAGCTAAAAATCACCCACGCAGCCGGCACCCAGCCCCGAGGCGGCCCAGTGCAGGGGACGGCGGGCCCCCTTCCAGCAGCACCTCGACTGGGACAGCCTCGGGGTCACCTGCCCACGGTGCGCGCAGCCCCGTCCCGCACACACAAACCCGGCTGTGAGTATCTTTAAGAGAGCACCGTGCGGCAATACAACTCGAACGGCTCTAATTTGTAGTGCTACAAACTGTAACACGCTCAGACTTGTGCTGCCTGACAGGCTACACAGAGCTGGCTGCCGCTCCAGCCCTGAAACAAACGCTAATAGCCAGAAACATTCTGCTATGTCTCCAAAATTAAGGCACCGACTAAAGCAAGCTTCCTGCTGGGCTTTTCGAGTAAATATTCCTTTTTAAAAAAATACATCTCCACAAAATTAACCTTAGACCATAAACAACACAGAGCAAAGTAACACATACAGATTTTCTTTTCCTTAAAAAATAAAAATAAAAAACAAAAAGCCCACTGATAATAGAACCACATATACAACCCTTTTTTTTTTTTTGTAAGTATCTTTTTTAATATCTTGCCCCTGAAAGCAGCCTACGAGCCAACAACTTTATGCAGAGAAAACACAATTGGAAAGGCTTTTCCTGCTGTCCTGTTTCTGAGACTTAGAAGAGGTTTTTAATGGCAATCCGCAGCCACGCTATTCCAAATGGCACAAACACAATTATTTAGAATTTATTCCCCGTTGTAGCAATTTTTACTTTGCTATATTTTTCAAAATCTCCTTGGAAAACACAACCGATTCCATCTAGCTCAGCGCGCTTACACCGTTAACCTCTTTCCCTGCATTTTCTCCTTACCAAACAACCACAAACATTTTCCAAGTATTTTACATATATACAGCAAAGACTTAAAGAGAACAATACCACGAGAGAAGCACTCCAAAACAAACCAAAGGTGTCGGTGACCTCCTCCCATATTCCAGACATACTCCAAAATCCCTGCACCAGTACAGGATTATATATTTCACTACGAGCTCGGCCTTTTTATATTTGGTACTATTTTAAAGCCCCAAATTTATAGATTTTTAAAATTGGCATGTTAAAAGGGCTTTATTTAAGGATTTCAATGAAAATAGTGTTATGTTTTGTCATATTACCATAATCCTTCTTTTTAAATCACTTAGAATTTCAGTGTAACCTAATTAAGTAATTTTAAGTAAGTCTTAACCCGAATACATAGATCTAATAAAAATGTATTTTGCAAACAGAGAAAATGAACTTCTAAAATGGATTCCTCAGGTATGAACAAAAATGCTGAAACATTTTCTCTCCACAAACTTTGAGATACAAGCTATTCCAGAGCACTTGCAGTTAAAAAACTAAATACTTAGAAGAGAACAAATTTCACCAAATATCAAGCATAATGTTTCATTCCAATTGTATTTGCTTATTCATTTTATATTAAGAAAAAATCCTCCAATTTTCCTTTCCAAAAAGGAGAGAGAATTTGGGAAGAAAAATGCTGCAAAACTCTTTCTCTTTGAATGTATCATTTATTTCAAAGCCCTTCTAACAACGATTTATATTGCTTTTAGATATTGTATATTATTTTGGTAGTGAAATTTTGCAATTTTGATTTGTTTTTTCCTTTTGAAAGGATACAGAACAACATTATAGATTTTAGAGACTTCAAACCATTTTTAATCTCTCTCTCTTTTTTTTTTTTTTCAGTGCTACTTACATTCAATTTGGTAAATGGAATTTACATTTCTCTCTTGTGTAAATTATCAGAATTGAATAAAGAATCCAAACCAGAAAGAACAAGCGAGGTACCGTATGCAACAGAATAGCACGTCCAACACTTTAACACAGCTCCTTTTCCTACTGGTGTATAAGAAGTTCACACAAAGTATACAATACCTTCAAAATATCGTCTCTTTCCTGATCAGAAAATTTCCTTAGTGACTAATTTGAACTCAAAGAACTACATATCATCAGAAAGCATCCTGTCTATAGCTTTATGCCATTTACTAGCTCTTGTTTAATTAACCAGCATGCTTTAAAAACGAGTACCTGTCCCTCAATTTAATCAAAAGAGTATTTTTAATTGCTACCGCATGAAATATATTTGTCAACACACAAAAAAACCCACAGACAATTAGAAAGAACTATTTTTTTAGCCCTGCCTTCGACCAACCGCAAACTACAGCACCCGCTTCAAATTTACTTCGTATTTTAATATGAAGTGAAATGAAACACATACCCCAGCCAGCAAACGCATCAGCCTTTCTATAACATCCTATCATTTGCATGTTTTGATGGGAAAATCCCGTATAACGCTATCAGCATTGCTGTTTTCATGCAACCAACCAGGCTTCAGGAGAGCTTCATATTTACTGCCTTCTCTCACAACACTTGGCCTCCCCACCTCTCCCAAAATCAAGCAGGAATCTTTAGGCTTCTCCGAAATGTCACCAATAAACTACAGAACCAAAAAGGCCAAAGGGTCAGGCACTATTTAGTCCAAACAGAAAAGTTATTTTCCCTCTGTGTCAAAACCCACAAGTAGCAGCACATTACCTGAGAAGTGATGCTCTTTCTCCTGGGACAGACGTCCTCCTGTCCGAAGCAGAGGCTGTGCCACGTTCCTTACAACATAAGAGAAAATACATTTCAATTATTAAATGTTTAGGCGCATTTCTGATCATTCAAACTATCTGGCCCTCACAAGCTTTTGTACCTCTTGGGCTGAAAAGCATTTTAAAAACTCCTGTTACATTCTGACTGAGGCCATCAAATCTGTTTTTGTAAGTCAGGTAGGCGTGTTAAAAATCACCCCCTGCATGTTCTGCTGGACTTCCTGAGTCTCCAAACCAGTTTCTGAGTTCTCAGAGGCCTGTGTACTGCTGCATTACTGCATCTCATTTGCATCACTTAATTTGCAGATCTCTTGACCTCATATTAAAAAAGAAAAAAAATCACTTATTTTTACATATATGGAGATCTGAATTTTTTTTTTATGGCATTTATATGAGGGAAAGAATCCTGAGATATTCCTTCCCAGAGCAACTTTTCCCTCCTCTGTTTTAAAAGCTGAATACTTCCCAGAGAAACGTGGTGTTTGCTCTACCCATTTTTCTGGGATTTGTGTACAGCGTACTTATTTGTTATGATGCAGAATTTACACAGACCTGCAGGCTGGAGGCTTCTGTCTCCTCCCTTCACCTGTGAGAAAGCTGCCAGCTAAAATCACTGCCTATACACCATTTTTACACCCTTTTTGCTTCTGCACCTTTTCAAACAGATGTGAGAGAGAAAAAAAATAGTTCAGATAATGAGTACAAATTCATGACATACTGAATACCCCCAAAATCCCTAGTTTCAGTTTGCCATTGAATAAACATTATCAATGAAAGCCATGGTCAGAAAACCTCAATGGTGCAGTGTAGTATTCATGTGTAAACTGCATCTTTTTTTCTCTTACAAGGGAAAAAAAAGAGATCTGCCTACATTGAAATCTTTTCTTCCATCTTTTACTCTTCTTCTTCCATATATTTTCCCCTCCTCATACTGTCTAGATCATAGCAGACTGCTGCCACATGTATTTTTCCACCCAGTTTCCTAGACATTGACAAAAGTGAACTGAGAAAACACTTAGCACGAGGTTAACATATCTAGACAATGCATTTCCTCCATTTTCTCTTTTTCTCTATGACACCCAACGCTTTCTTTTTTTCTTTTTCTTATTTTCTTTATTTTTTTTTACCCTTTGCTGTTGCTGCATTTGCTCTTTGCCCACTTTTCTGTACATTTCTCTTCTGCTGATCCTATCAGACCAAAAAGGAAGAAGTGAGTATCTCTTCCTCATATTTGCTGTGCTGTCTCTCCCTTTTTTAGTATTTTACAAATTAAACACATTGCACCATCATTTTCATATAATTACAGCTACTTCTTTCTTTTTCCTCCTCTAGAAACGTGCAGGTTGTAGGCACCCACTTTTGCAAAGCAAGGTGAGCCTCCTGCTTCTCTGATACATGCTTCTATCAGCATACTCATATAAATGACTCAAACCTTGGGATCAAGGCATGAAGAGGAAAAAGGGGGTGACATGTGGGGATGCCCCTTAACATCATAAAGAGAAGTAATTTCTTTTCACTTCTGCCTTTTTAAGGAGATAACCATCAAGAAAAGCACCCATACTAAAGGGGAAATATTTAGATCACTAGAAACACTTTTTTACACTAATAAAAGCAAACAATTTTTTAAAATTCATATTTACTGTTCACCACCACCTGTTTAGGATTTACTTCTCTGCATTTCATTCAGCCTGGGCAGTGAAAGTTGCCTGTTGGTTTCACTTTTGCTCTGAGACAGTTTCACTTTCACTCACTGGCCCAATCTTTGATATTTTGGGTTTGGCAATGTTAAGGACAACATTTACATTTATAAACAATCCCCGTTATCCTTCTAAGATGTACGACTTGTGTCCATCTTTTTCTCCAGGACAGTAAGGAAGAAGAAATTGGGGGCCTAAAAGCAACAGGCAGCCTCCTTCTGAAGGAGCAGCTTTCACCTGTCACATGTTAAGCTGTGGTCTGCTCCTTCTTTCTGAAATATATATGAAATGTGCCATTAAATCCCCTTATAGCAGGATCAGGCCTCTGGTTCAGTAATTTGCAACAGAGGAATTCTACATGCAAACCAATATGTTGCCTATAAAATATGATGCTTGCTTTTAATTATTCTCCTATGCAAACTCTAAGGAAAAAAAAAAAGTTGCTGCATTTACCTTTCTGTGTGCTTTTAAATTAGCAATGAATACCTCTTTTTCCGTGGGCCATGTGAAATTAAAGGGCATCTATGGACTTCAGCTTGCATGGATGAGGGGGAGCACTGTGTCTTTGCTACCAACTGAGGAAAAGTAATTCTCCTTCTTCTGTGCAAGCGGCATGAAACTCTCTGAGCGATACAGAAGTGTGACAGTATTACTTCAGGACCCTCTCTGGGTAAAGTTTCTAAAGCATGCACCTGTTTAGTCCTCATTTTGTCAGGACAAAGCACAGTGCTTTCAGAAACTACAACTTGCAACAGTAAGGGAAAGAAAAAAAAAGGGAAAAAAAAAAAAGCTTCAATTTATATTTTTCACTTCTATATTCCTTTCGCTCTTCTTGACAGGCTCCAAAATGCATCCATGCATGTGTGCAGATATGTGCATATACAAACAACGAAACCTTCCTTTAGCTACCTAGGTACTGTCAATTCTATCTTTGTAGACTTAAGGGTTTCTGAGACATAGAGACTTAATGGAAAAGTCTTAGGAGCTTATAGGAGCTGTGCAATGTTCACTCTTCCAATTTTTTTTCACCAGAAATTCTGCACTCTGCAGAAGCTAGCATCAGCTGTCTATGGCAATTATTGCCTTGTTTACATGACTAGTGGTAAGTCTTAAAAGTCTACGTATGTAATTCCCATGAGAATATTTGTATCTATATTCATTTACCCTCCATTTTATTGTACCCTATCAAACATGAATGAAAATGGGGAATGCACTTGACCATGCATCCATCCCACTTCACTGACAGACACACTCTTTCCTTTCCAAGCTTACTCTCGTGCTATACATTTCACCATCACCACTTCACACACCTAGATAAGAATGGCTGCCGCAGTGCTAGGTTCCAAGTGCTCCTCTCTTCTCTTGGACCAGGTGCCACTGTACAGGAGCAGAGCAGCTTCCTTCCCAAAGGATTTCCCTCCCCTTCCTCCACCTCTCCCCTCTGTTCTTCAGTAGACATCATTCACATTTCCAAAGCTAATTTAACATGAGACTTGCACAGACATTTAACTTTAAGCGTAGATATACACTTCCATGTTCAGTGGGGTCATTTACTCACCCAGGTCAGCAGTGCCTTAAAATGATTCCGTGCCACACCCTTACAAACCACTATAATGTCCTGCATCACAAAAACCTCAGTTTGCTAGGAAGCACCACAACAATGCTGAATTTCACTGGTTCACATCATGCTACCTGCATGTCCAAGTGTAGCCATCTTCCTCCTACAGGGTCAAATTGATTCTTTCCTTAAAGCAATGTCTCACACCTGTTTGTTCCCAATTTCCTAATTCATAACTGAGCTGCTGACGCAGTGCTTTGGTGTGAGGTCATACAGATTCTGCACGGGGTCTACATTTCCCCAGTGCTAAGGTGGTCCTGTGTAAAATGTTAGTGCTACCACCAGCATTCACTTCATTTACTTTTCAGAGTAAAGACCTTGATCTGTACCAATTTCTGTAAGATACAGTGAAGCTTAACTTACAGTGGTGATATCAGTAATTATCCGTCAGTTAATACTAGTGGACCATCACCAACAACAGAGAGCCACGGGGCAATAAAACGGCCTGTGTCAAAATGGATTCTCTGAAGGAAGGGCTTTTTAACTTGGGCTTGGTCTTAAAATGGAGCTCTTGGTGCATGAGGAGAATTTACTCCCAGAGAATTCTGTCCCATGTTTTACCTGCCTTTTACATAAATCTCTACTATACCTTTTTGCTGCTTTAACTAACAAGATAACTTTAGCTGAATGATTGCTGCTTATCTTCTATCTTCTGAAACTAAGGAGAAAAGCCTCACAGCAAATTACCACCATCGGACTCTTCTAAACGCTGTGAGGGTGGCAGCAAGGCCAAAGGCTATGGAAAAGGGGTGGTTGTTTCTTCCCAGACACTTCACATCACCCTAATTCCTGAGATGCAGGAACAGGAGCTCCTCAGACCCCTCCTGACCGGGCTCCAGCACGTCTTTTTTTTCCCATCTGGAAACACAGGGGGAGCAACAGATACTCATTTACTTATTTGCTTTGTAGGGCATCAGGTGATATGTGACAGTCACATCCTTAATAATAACTGCAGCTGAGAGTGACCACCATGATAGGCAGGTTACACTGAGGGACAGAGATGCAAGCAGGTCAAACAATGGCTGTGACAGGAGTAGAAAGCACAGCCTACTGTGCAACTCTTCACCTCTTCCTCACAGACTTCTCCTTTCTCCTTCTCCCCAGCACTGTCCTATTCCAGACACACTGAGGTGGGAAACTCTGCAGTGGGCGCAGCACAATGAGGCAGCAGCTGCAACAGGTCTGGCACCCCATCTCTTTGGGAATCCTTCCCTGTGACATTGATCTAACAGCATCCTACTGCTCGCACCAAGGACCTGACAGAAATAATACAGGGAATACTGTAACACAAGTCCTGTATGTGTCGACTGGTCCCTGTTTAAAGAACCAATGTACCACATCCCCAGGGATTGCCAGTACATTCTCCTTCAGCTTTCAAGGAAAGAGCAGCCAACCCTGAACCCATCAGGAGATCTGAAACAATGCACACAGCATAGGGGGAAAATATTTTCTTTTTTTTTCCTTAAATTGAAAGCAAATATGCCAACATCAATATCTCCATCACCCATGTTGTTTAACAAGAAAAATGTTGTTTGAAGAGGAACATGAGAGAAATGCAGCTGTAACTGAGATGATTATACGGAGTTTGCACTGTCATGAAATTACATAGATCCTCTCCTACCATGAACAGACCTTTACCACATCCAGGTTCAACAAACCTAGTTTCTGCCACCTTCTAAAACTGTGTTGCTAGGAAATGCACCAGTACACACAAAAGTAGGAATTCCACTTTCACTAAAGAAGTGCTTCGCAAATTATGGGCTCCAGATGAACTTAAAGACATTCACAGTGCTGGAAAAAAAATAAAGTTTCATCAGCAGTAGCTGTTTTTTGGCAGCAAGGGACTGTGAAGCCACTGCAAGTATTTCAGGTAGCCGACAGGTTAACTACTCTTGTTTGCTGGCCTCAGGGCAGTTCTTCGTGGTAAAAAGGGTGGGTTTCCATGCAGTGACTACAGAAAGTTGCTACCTTAAGAAAGAGTGAGGAATTCAAGAAGAGAACAGGAGAAAAGATGAATCACAAAGGATATTAAGGTTTCAGAAAGTTTGATAAATACTGCACTAATTCATGGATTTAATGATACTGTATACAGCAAGTCACAAATGGAAGTACATACACTTCCGCCATCAAGAGAAGGAAACTCACCACAGCTACTTAGTGCATGATCCATGCAACCATATGATGACAAAAGACAAAACTTATTTTTCTTGCTGATAGGCTGACTGACAGAAGATTTAGGAGACCCGATCAATTAACAGTGCTTCATTTACTGACTACATTCTTTTGCCAGATATTCAGTATAATTCTACAATTAAAAACCAGGGCATGATTCTCCTGGTACAAAGGCATTAGTCTTCCTGAATGAGTTATTAGTGGAGGAATGGAAAGGAACTCATCTCAGCTAAGAAAAGTGCCATGCAGGTCTAAAAATTCTGTAGATTCAGACTGTCTCAAAATGTTTTGTGACCTTGCTACATGTCATTTATTTTGACTTGTAAGGAAATAGCTGATGAGTTTGTTCTATTTCCCTCCACCTTTTTTAAAGAGTTTCAGCTATGAAAACAACTTATTGTCAAACAGCCCTTTTATTTTGCAGTGTTTAGACCAGTTTTATACACTCCCAGGGTCTTTCCCCAAATATAGGTAGAGGGAGATAGCATGCTGTTTCTCCTACAGCAAGTCTGACATTAATATATTTTACTGATTTCTACATTTCAGTTGACATTGTAGGGCACCTAGGCAAATGGCCTCAACTCTCTGCATCAAATAAAACTACTTGCAAAAGATAAAAAAACCTCTTATTCTGACTGCCCTCTAAAGAAGCTAGCATAATAAATAACACCCTCTAATAATTCTATTTATTTTTTTTTAGAAAATTTTCCTTCATATTGTAATGAAGGTCTGAAACTAAGTACTGTGCAGGACATCCATTTTCATACCCACTCAGGAATATCATTCAAAAATATATCTAGTCCCCAAGAATGCGTATTCATGAGTTGTACACAGAGGTGTGTCCAACAAAGCTGAACAAATTGGTATAGCCATCCCTTTCCTGGATACCAGGTTAGCCACTTCCAAATAGCAAAGCACATTTGTTTTCACTGAGCAAGCGAAGAGCTTTTGAATAGTGCAGTGTCAAGAGTGACATAATTTAAATGGAGTGAAATAAAATGCAAAGGACTTCCATGAAAAGAAAATGAAATATTTTAGTTTTGGAAACATTCTGGATACAATATTGATCTTTCCCTATTAAAAACAAACAAACAAACAAACAAACTCAAAACAACATAAAGAGAAAATAATAATAATTAAAAAGATTAAAGTGTTTCATAAAAATTACACCAATGATACTACACATTTTTCAGAAGAGTGAGATCTTGCCAGTCCTTTCCACTTAAATTTCTTATTGTGCTATATGATTTTGTAGCTTCTCAGTATTAAAAAAAAATAAAATCATTTACAAAGTTTCTATTATTTGTCTAAGTACTCAAGGACTTCCAGCCACTGCTAATAGCAACCTAGTCTTCTCCAGCTGTCCTACACATAGTTGGAACAATCAGGAATCAGACACGGGCACAAAAGAAAAAAAATTGGGCCAGATATTTGTGCACACATTGTCACTTAATGATGGATCCATCTGTATAAAGTGTCGCGGGCCCAAATATTGACTCCTGATCAAAGATTAGGATCAGCTGATCGATACAAAGTAGATACTTCATGCAGATAAGTTAAGGTAGGACATATAGGTCTCTGTGCAAGTAATGCGTCCTATTTATTTCCATGGAAATTACAACAGATACAAAGAGCACAGTAACGCTATTTGATAGTAAACTCTCAGCTACAAAATGTTTTCAACCTAGTCACCACCACTAGTTATGTATTTTCACCACTGACGAACAAGAGCCTGGATGCCACAAGTAAAAATCTGCACCAGTGGAGGTGACTTACTGTTTCATAGCTGGTATGACAGCATCACTGCTAGAAGAATGTTGCTCAAACAGTCCAGCTTTCACTGTGCTCACACCCTCTGCTTGGCCTCCATAAACATTCAGTGTCAATGAATGTCAATAGGTGCCATTTTTTTCCATGTGAAGGAATTCAGTTCATACACACCTCCATGTCAGATGCCATTTTGTCACACTGCTCCTTTGCTGCCATCAGTCACTTGGTAACAAAATGTAATGAAATATTAGTGGGAAGGTTCAACCTCTACTGCCACACCACCAACATCCACCTCTGATGTCATGGCCCAGTATAATAAAATAGGAGGCTTTACTTTTAGAGCAGTTCTCATATTTCTGCTCTCTCAATAACGGCACTGAAAGTGGTCTTACCGTGCTTCCTAAGGGGACCCAGCCAGCTAGCTAGGGTATGAAGTCAAACAAAAGAGCGAGTTCAAGCAGATTATTTCAAACCTCTCTGCTACTCCTCATTCATAACCTAAACATAGGACAGAGATCTAAACACAGCACAGATAAGATTTTTTTTTCTTCCTCTTTCAGCTTCCACAGCTTAAAGACCACTTAAATATCATACAGTTGAAGACCATATGACCCATCCAGCACTACTGTTGCACTTCTGTGTACAGCCAGTGAACCCTGAAAATTCCAAAGAATGACCTTGGTATACAGGAAAACTTCTTAATTTTAGGTACATTTGGAAAAGGCGCCCTGCCCTCATGGACGCCAAGCAAATCCATCACTATCATCCTGCTTTTTACCTGTTATTAGTTTATGGCCACCATCAGTACCTCACAGCTTTGTGTTACTTTCCACCTGCTATGGGTAAGGAATGAATACATAAGCAGTACAATGACATATAATCTATATGGGATTTGTTGAGCATAAAAATAGTTTTTCTTTGGACAAAGCTGTAGGTCTCTATTCCTAAAGTTTCAGTTCTAAGCAGAACAGAAGGAACAGTCACGAAGTAAAACCCATCAGTGTAGAACACAGTATACATAAATACTTTGATAAATCCCACCTGATAAAAACCAAATGCACTAGAATGCTGACAAGTAGCTTTTAGAAAAGAAAGCCTGACCCAAAACACTCAGGAGTCTGAGGAAATGCAGTAGCTACCATAGAGGTGAACCCTCCCCATTACAGAGCCAGGCAACTCGAAGGGTCAGCTCTATGCCCAGGCCACGAAGCTCAGACTGTACCTCCTCTTTGTCCCAACCCAACTCAAGTCAACAGCTGTACCTCCACCCCATCCAAAACTCATCTCTGAATCTCATCTCAAGATGGAGTCCAACTGCAGTGCAATGAGTCCCTGTGACCGATCTCAAGCATCACTGACAATATTTGGGTTGGATTTAGATAGACAAGATTGCCTATACAATTTCACACGTTCACACCTATGATTTCAAACAAATTCAAATGTTACATCTTCAGCAATTTATTTTTTATTTTTTAAAGTTTTATTTCTATTTTCTTTACAAAAAGTTCTGGTGCTATCCGACTTTAGTGCAGGTATTCTTGCATTCTAAATGCCTCCCTTTCATTTCCTATGTTAGATGCCCTCATGCACCCACTGCTATCTTATAACTCTGTGTCTTGAAATACAGATTTGCTACATTATTGTAACAAAACAGTGGTAAATATTATTTGAACGGTCACTTTAAATCTTAAAAGCAGAAGGCATGATTGTTTAAATAGCATTCTGATACATACAGCTTCCATAAGAATAACAGCCATTAAAATTAAGAGTCAATAACTAAAACCACAATTTGCAACCTCCAACCAATTAAATGGAAATTTTTTTAGTGAAATAAATTTAATGAATTGTATATTTTAGGTTAACAAATGCACACTAGTAGCAGCATGTCATTATTACCCTATGAATCTGTCCTAGAGAAAAGCAGGATTTGATGTCATTTGGTAAATGATACTAACCTGAGTCCTATTTTTCCCCTCTCCCAAATTAACCAGGGAAAGAAGGGGAGAGGGAAAGCTCAAAGTTAATCAAAGCTATATAATTAATTCTCATCCTGACAGGTTAGACTTTTAGAGAACACAGACCAAGCAACTGGGTATTCTTGTTTGAAATACATTAACAGTGAAAACTGCAGTAAAGCATTTATTGGTAAATTGAACAGAAATCTAGACAGATGTAGTAGAAAAGAGAAGCAATAAAATATAAACCTCTAATGAAGATGTTTCTCTAGTTGTAAGATTTTAGCCACAAACTTAGACTTTACTCTGCATACAGCATTGCAAATCCTGCAGTACCTGCTCTGCCTCATCTTATGTTGTCATCAATGGGAGTTTTGCTTTGCCTTACTGTCTTACATTTACCTTGTCCTGCAGAAGAAATTCACATCAAATTACATAATAATGGCTTACAATAATAATTTAGCACTGAAACTTCATTGTTGGGAAATTTTAAATTAATGGATTACATCAAATCTCCTTCAACATCTGCCTCATTTTAATGTAAATAAATAGAAAGAGCTTGAAAAACTTTCTCTGGAACTTAAGGCAAACTGATATTATGTTTGACCCTTTCAGCAATGTTGACATTATTTAGAGAGAGCAAAAAAGAATACATAATTTGTTAAACAGGAGAACAAAACATTTTCTAAAAAGTTAAGAGAGGTATGCATTTGTGAATTTATTCAGGAGAACTTCCTATTCACCTCTAAAGCCATCCATTAATAAATAAAGGATGAAGCATATTACTAATACATCAATTCTGTTTTCCATGTTGGCCTTACACAATGGCTTACAGGGCTCACTTTTCTAATTAATGAAATATTTAATAACATAATCATATTTAAGCTTATTAATAAGCCTTTTAGAAGCACATGATTTCTTTGAAGTGCATACAATTAATAAATTCAAATTTAAGGTAGCATTCCACTGGAAACTGGAATGAAAGAAGTTGGACTTGGTTCCTGATACTTATATTTATCTCCTGCCACACCACACACAAAGCCCTCTCCTGCTTCAGACCACAGTGCACCTCCCTCCCATAAAGCTTATCACACTGTTTATAGCACTAACATGACCAGTAAATATACGCCTGTTGATGTAAAAGTTCAGTGGAAATAATTCTCTTCCTTGAGGGGATCACTTCTGTGGTGTTGAGGTCTCCACTGCCCATATATTTATGCAGCTATTGTTTCTCAAGGTAAACATTTCATTTTACTTGATACATGAGAACACATCATTTCATATGTAGTTTCAATTACATTTACAGAGATGACCACTCTTCTAAAAAGCTATGTGCTGTGTATTGTAAGTTTTAATGGCACTCTGTGAATGTGAACATATATTACCAAAGTGAGAAAGCTCTTTTCCCCTCTTGAAAAATTTGCTGCAGACATTTTAAGATATTTTGATTCAAATGTTTGTTTGGTTGGTTTTTAAGTTGGTTATCATTCTTCTAAACTCTTTCCCTTATTTGAAAACACTGTTTTAATACTTCAATTGCATAGTTACACATGCAAAATAGTAGCATATCTTCTTCTGTCAGTAATTTCTTTCTACATCAAATCAAAATGAATATTGGTTATATATTATCAATTTCAAAAATAATGAAGATATCGGGTTTATTATTCTGGGAGCCAGGAAAAAAAAAAAAAAGAAAGAAAGAAAAAAAAAAAAAAAGAAAAAAGAAAAAAAAAAAAAAAAAAAAAAAAAAAAAAAAAAAAAAAAAAAAAAAAAAAANAGATTATTAAGTAGAAATTGAAAAGACAGCTTCCAGACACATGATCAATATGGGACTGTTGACATACATTAATTATTTCAAGTGGTATTATTTGGATAAAACTTCACACAGAATATTTGTATAGTTCATTGCTCTGTTAAATAAGTCTCAGCTAAACTTACAAACAAATGTGCTGTAACCCCAACGGCTCAGGCAGTTTAATGAAATATGAACTACCTAAAAATAGAAATCTTTTATCGTAAGAAGGTTTATAAATAACCTATACATAGCAGGGAAAAAAATACATCAAATCACATTTAGAAACATTTGTAAAGTTTTTTAAGGTAGGTTTGAAATAGATCTTTTTCATCTCTATTCTCATGGCTAACTGCTCCAAAGACTTAAAAAAGAGCAAACCCCCCACTAAGATTAAATAAAGCAAATTAATGTTCCTAATAATTGTAACTGCGTCTACATCCATGTGTTTTGTTAATTATTATGTATAGTATTAGATTTGAGAGAGGGTTGTATTCCAGCTGCATTCAGTTGTAAGAAATATAATATTATAACTTTCCAAAAGCTTATTACATAAATTAGTTTTGAAAAAAAGAAGGCTAAAATAATTTTCTAGTAATAATTTCAAAGTAAAAATCTGCCTCGAGAAGGAGCATTTGTGAATTTTGATCAAGTTTACTGATTCTTTTCATTCCTCTGAAGAAAAGTCAAGAGCAATATTCACAAAAGATGACAAAACAAATTTTCTATAGAAATATATTCAGTAAGGATGAGAAATGGTTCTACTATTTTAGTTTTTAAGTCACAAGAATTAGTGTGAAGTACTGGAAGCCACAGGATAGTAATAAGTCCTTCTGTTTAATCTGTCTGCCCTTATTGAAATATTTTCTCTTTATACAGATAGTAGGTTTCAACCTTACCAGCTCCCCTCTTTGAAGATCCTTTCTCCCTGCTATTTGAAACAATGTATTTACTAAACTCCAATTTCAAACTCATAAATACTTTTTTTTTTTAAGGTCTGAAAGATCAAATTTGTATATTTTACTGAAAGAAGTTCTTTCTGGATGCAAAAATCTCTCTCCTTCATTTTCTACTGCTAACATAAAAATGTCAGTCCTTAGGTGACTAAGTTTTGGACTTAGTAGCTTTATCATCTTCCTTCTAATTGCCAAAACCTGTTTCAAGATTTGATCTGCATAGGCAGGGATTTTAAAAAAAATTTTTTTTAATTTTTTATTATTTTTGACTCAAATCCTGTACAAGTTAGAGGAAAACTGAAAATATCTAAATCCTACAAATTACTCAAAACCAGTAAAACAAATATGATGGCATCTTTTCTATCAAATTATCATCTGACATGTTAGTAATAGCAGATACCTGAAACCTTTATGCAATATTTGCTACTTAGATTTTGATCTAAAATTTTTGTTACTCTGCTTTTAAAGAAACAAGTTCTATTCTCCAGAAAAAATTCTGAAGAATTAATACATTATATTTTAAAGGTTGATATGAAATTGAGCTCCCTTAGAAACTGAAGGGAATTTTACCAGTGATTTCAGGAGAGCAGGGTCAGCCACAAGAATTTAAAATCCAATCATCTCCTAACTTTTGCCTTCTGGATTTGTTAATCATTGGGTATACTTACTCTTTGGAAGTAGGTGATAATTCACATCTTTTTTTATTCCTGTTAGGAAATAAATCCAGCAAAAGCGAAAAATATTTGGTTGAAATTTTGGCTGAAGTATACCATATTCCCTCTTCAGCTTTTCCTTCTGTATATTAAGGTACAAAACACCCCACCCTTGTTCTAAATAGATGTCACAAATACTTATATTTATGTCTATATTAGATAACTGATCTTACTTTGTTTTATATTTAGCTGCATACTGCGTAGTACTTTGCCTATTATGAGTCTAACTTCCCAGAATATAATAGAAGAAAATATCTTCCCTGAAACTGATTTTTCAACTGGATGCCGTTTAGTATAAATATTCCCTTAAAACAAGCTGCCCACTCAAATTATCTGTCTGATGGCTGTGGTCCTATAGTGTTTTTCCTGAATGTTAAACTATTTTTATTTTTAACTTCCCTAAAGTCTGAATTCCAGATAATTAAGAGAATCCATTTCCCTAAGTCCATCTTTCACAACATACCACATAAACAAACAGGGCTGTATATACCAAATTCCTTTCCTCTTTCCCCCTTTCTCTCCCCAGACAGAGGTAATTTCAGACAGCGGATTAAAGGCTGTTGCTATTCTGCCTAGGTTAACTGTGGAGGTCAAAAGGACATTTAGAAAACTTTTTTTTACAATCAAAAGTATGTTGTTTATGATTATGTGAAAATAATGGTGGTGGTGGGCAGGATGTTATCCAAGCAGCTTTGGGAGCTGATATAATTACCTTCTCTGAGTGCTCTGGCTAATCCTGGGTTTCCCTCATCTGGAAGAGAAAGCTGTTTTCCAAGTTAAATTTGCAAATTATTGTTACAATCTCATCACAGTTTAACATCCCCTAAAACAAACAAACAAACAAAAAACCCCAAGTATTTTGCAACATTATATTTATATAAAGATTCAGACTGCTGGTCCTAGAGGTTTTCATTTTTGGTAGAACTAATTGTAGCAGATTCCAGATATCCAAGGAAAGCAACCCAAGCATGCCTACAGCTAAGGACCTCTCCTGATGACTTGGATTTTAATTCCTCTGAAATATCTAATGTTGTCTGACATATACTGCATTTTGAAACATATAGTTACATGTTTTAATCTTTACTTGTGATTTACTGCTTTGGAAATTCAGCTGCCAGGGGCAGGTGTTACAAGCAGAAGTGCTGCAGCATTACCACTGGACGTTCTGCCAGGGCCACAGTACACTAATGTGGACCCCTCAAAATAATTCTGACTCACGCTTGTGTTCCTTGAGATTTTCATGCATACGTATGAATATTCACTGCAGGTTGGGGCATTTAGCACCCAAGTAGCCAGCACAGATTTCTCACTTATTGCACTGAGAGCAGAGTGCACCTTTAGCTCTGATGTTTATGGTGGTTATTTAACTGGACAACTTTTGTATGCCACTGTTTAGATTCAGCCCCCAGGATGTATGAGCTCCTTCAGTATGCAGCGCAGCCAAACGCCAGGTGAATGACTGTGACCCAGGCAGGGGACAGGTGCAGAGGAGCACCAGCACAACATGCCCGCGGCCAGCAGCCCGGCACAGCCTGCCGCAGCCCTCCCACAGGAACGGGAGCAGGCCCAGCTAAAGCAGGTTGAGGAGTCCGCCCCCAAGTCCCAAACCTGCGGATGTCGGACGGCAACGGAGGTGTGCAGGAGGTGACTCAAGATTGGGCCATCTTTGTGCACGCTGGTGCCAGCATATGGTTGGGAAAAATTAGCGGTTCCATCTGTTGCACTTGTGCTCTTGCTGCCTCTGCCCTGTTTGCTGCTATGCAGCACTCCCTTCGCCTCAAAAAAAAAAAAAAGTTAACTGGCAAGAAGTGTTTCCAACAAATACAAAAAGTATTGAACAGGAGCGGGGAGAGCTGGAATTGGTGAAAACTCTTTTACTTTCTCAAAAAAAAAAGAAGTTAATTCAGGATAAAAACTAACCAAACCAAGCAGAAAAAAAACTTTCCACTGCTGGTGCTTCACACTGCTGCCAAAATAACTTGTTGGGAACGTGCTGGGCAGGGAAGGGTTAACGGGATTTGTTTGGGACCCCGATGTCTCCACATGAGGTACCAAAGGTGTTTAATGGTCCTGACCCATCCAGATGGCAGTGCTTCCACAGAGCAGGAACAGGGACTGCACACCATGTAGGAAAACACACCTCATGTCCTTCCGTGGAGCTGCTGCCAGGAATAAAGCTCTGCTAAAGCTTCTACCCAGACTTACTCCTCTTTCAGCCATAAACTGTCCCCCTACATTAAAACATGGCATCTAAAAGTTCAGACTAAATGTATAACAAACTTTTACATAAACGAGATGGGAATCTTATTTTAAGTTTAATTAAAACATTTTTTTGTTTTTGTTTTTTTTAATTATTTTTATTATTTTATTTTTAAAAAGATAGAAATGCATTACTAATAAATTGCCATCAGTGGTATTCCAGTGACTTTTAATATTTCTGTCATTGCAAACAAAGCAATTTTTGACGATCTGAGACCATTATCGTTAATCAGGATAATTATTTAAACTAGAAAAGGTGTTTTTATGGATGGAAGGTAGCTATCACAGTGTATGGAAAGAGTTAATAGTGCTTTAAAGAGCACTTTAAGTGCATTACAGCCTGTGGGGCTGCTGATTTTACCCTTTAACAGCCCTTTCATCAAAAATCCCAACTTCTTAGTGCTTCCCTACAAAACCTGCTCTCCTTTTCAAAAAGCCCCAATTCCAAAGGGTTAACTGGACAGCTTAATCCCAGAATTTCTTTTCTCAGTGCCTCTCTGGAATCAGTGGTTAAAGTTCAGCCTGTTCCCAGTGGCAGGGCTCTTTTTTGTAGTTCTCCCTGACTCAGGTCATCTCGCCTTTCCGGAGCTCTTGTGTCCTCACCTGCAAAAAGCCCATCAGGATAGCTGCTGTCCCAGGGGGCTGGGTAGACAGGACAGGAGGTAGGAACTACCTTCTGAAAAGCTACAACATTCTGCATTGAGCAGCAAGCATCATTTTCATGATACCTTTATCTTTCCTGCTAAATGCAAAAAATGCAACAGCCTTAAAAGTAATGGTGAAACAAAACAAAACACCACTAACATTTGAAACCTTAATGCACAACTTCTGCAGTGTCCTCTTGGGGTCTGATCACGTAAGCAAAAATATACTGAGATCCCCTGAGGTCAGTAACTGCTCAGTAATTAGTCCCTCACTCTATTAGCTGTGTGCTGCATCTTCCAGAAAGGTGATGTAGAAACCACCCATGCCTCGCACATGCATTCAACTCCCTGCACAAAAGCACAGACAGTTAAACTGAAGTTACATGGCACAAGCCACTGACCCACAGTGGAAAACTTCCAGCCATCTTAAAAGTTAAGATCTCCAAGTTTTCCTTACAAACTGAAGCCAAATATACTGATGTGAACATCTGCAACAGTGAGAATTTTAGTAGTTTCTCTTGTGTATTCCCAGCAAGGATTCAGGTACATTGCGTGTACTTTTGTCAATGCAATGCTGCCAAAATACCTGTATGAGATATAGAAAGCTGGACTTCAGCCTGCCTAGTATAGCATCATCACCACTTCATACTGGAGCGCAAAGATCTGTAATTAAGACATTTTCCTGTATACCAAGGTCATTATGAAAGGCAGCAAAATGTGCCTTGATTTTCAGACCCTGAGGGCTAGCATGAGGGTAATGACCCTTTTGAGAACCTACCACCTAACTCTGTGATGTAAGCAGAGCTTAAACGAGACTCCCTCTGTGCCGAGGACAGCATGGCCCCTTCCCAATCCTGGGCAGTGATGGCTGTCTGTCGGCACCTGGCTCAAGAATCAGAAGAATCTGTTTTTCCCTGGTTAAAATGAACTAGAGATCTACATACAGCCTTTTTTTGTTGTTGTTTTGAGTATCATTACTTTTAGACATCTCTTTCTTAAATTTCACTTCAAGGGGTTTTACATCAAAAAAGCACATAAATAAATAAATAAATAAAAGTAAAAATTTTTGCATACACATATGCAAAATGCATGTGCACTCTTTACATGTTTTATTTTCTCCAGGTTAACAATAACAGGAGAGAGAAGGCTTTTACTAACACATTTACTCCAAATATTTAGCCTGCATCTTGATATTACTGATAAGGATATGCATAGCTACTAAATGATATGTAGTCTGGGTGCTTGCTTAGGATTACCCCGTGGAATGATTTGCACTTTCCCCTTCTTGCACTGACCCTCAGAGCCACCACTCTAAGCCCATCCAGAATGCCACCAACTGCACTAGTTGGAGTTGCAAACCCTTCTGCATCTGATGAGAAAGTGTGTGTGTAGGGGAGCCTTGCTGTCAAAGTTGTACCAAGAAGACATGCTTACCTTTACACCAGCTCTCACCGATGAAACTGTTTCCCCATCCAGAACATGACTTCCTCTCTCATGGCAAAATAGAACCTCACTTTTAAAATGAATTTGACAGATATTTTAGTATTGTATTTTTTTCCAAGACCAGTGATAAGTTAAATACATGTTTTAAAGAACCTCCTTACCTTTGTTATCAATAGCACACTGAATTGCTAAAGACAATGATTTTTGATGCATCAGGCTGTACTGGCCAGCTCAGCCCTTCCCCTCTTCCCAGGCTCCCATCGGCCCAGGGCAGTGAGCACTGACTGCCCCAAACGGCCCTGTCATTATGTGAACATTTCTAACTAATCTTCATTACACATACAAGAAACAAATCAGTTTTAAGCTAGGCTGTCCACTCTATTTTTAAACATTTTGTATTTATCGAGAACTATTTCATTCTGTTTGTTCTTAAGCAGACATTCCTCTCCTGTATGTTAGGTCTTAGATGTGATGTGGCCCTATGGATTTTTAAGCACATATTGGAAACATCACAAAGGAGCCTCATATGTTCATCAAAAAATCCTTACTTGACAGAGACAACATCAAATGGGCTAAACATGAAAATACTGCTCAGTTGGAAAGGAAACCATTTCTCATAATAGAAGTAGGAGATACATGTTGAGGTTGCGTTATTCTAACTGGGAAAAAGGGATGCAGTGAGGAAGAATACTCTTTCCTTCTTTCAGTCAGTTTAATTCTTGAATGACTCCAGTGAAGTGACTGAGGTTACTTGGACTTTGTCTTTGCAACTGAAAGTCACTTATCCATATATTTCCTGTACATTTTAATTGACAAACATGTCTTACTATTTGGTTCAAGGTCTCTCTACCTCTGCTGTATTAATTGGGAACAAAATACCTCCAAATCAGTTGACATTCAATAAACAAATACGTATATTCATAGCACATCATATCCTACTACAGAGTCAGTAGTTATCCCCTTTGCAGCTCCCCAGATAGATAAAGGGGAATTTTTGGTAGATGGGATATCCTGCATGGCTAAGTCAAGTCCTGTTCTGGACAACCTAGTTCTATAATTCCTTTCTTTAAGTAATCAAAATCCATAGTTAATTTCCTTGTTCCTTGAAGAAAGATGTTCCAGAACTCTACGCCCATGCTGTTTAAAACCTCTCCCTAATTTCCAACTTGCATTTTAAGGTCACAAATTAGAAGTACAGATTAGGATAAATCAATAAAAACTCCAAAATAAATCAGTGCCCACATGTATCAAGATATTATTAATGAGCAACTACATAAAATTATGTCATGATGAACGAATGCAGAAATACCCCTTGCTCCAGCATATATTTCCTAGTTTTATTTCTTTATGAGCCACGCTGGCAGCATCTACCTGGTAATCAACACACACAGCTCCTACTGTCATCAGTGAGAATTCCCATTGCTACCAGGGTCCCTGCACAGCCCTCAGTTTTAATACCACCAGTATAGTACAGCTGGTATAGCACTAGAAGGATGAGTACGTGTCTTGCCTGGTACAAGTTGCAACTCTCTTATTCTAGAACTTCAATTTTTGGGAGTGGGATTCAAGAGGAGAAGGAAAACCAAATTTCTAAACTTTAGGTAACATGCTGATTCCACTCCAGAGCTAACCTGAAAAGAGTAAGGAGGAACAACTCCAGTGCTGAACAAACTGAGCAAATATGGCACGTGTCCCAAAAGCACGAGTATCATGGAAACTTCCTCCAAATAAAACCTATCTATCACATAGTAATATTCTCTTCTTATGAAATTTTTTAGATGAATCTAGTCCTAGCACTGCATGTTTCAAGGGATTGGTAAGAACGTTAGAATGAAAAAAGGAGAAAAAAAATATCCTGAAATGGTATTATGCTATACTGTCTTCTGCACATGTAAAAATAGTATTGCCCTCTGAAGTCCTGGTAGGAAAAGTAAATGCCCATATCCGTCTCAATCTTCAGAAAAATTCTCTTGCCATATTCACCAGAATACACAGACTTCCTTGACATACGTCAGTGACATCAGAGAGCAGGAACAACTCTTATCACTCAGAAATTAGTTATGTAATAGCCACTAATCCCATTGTAATAATTACAAAACAACATAAAGTTGAGTGAGACTAAGCAAAATATATGAACAAAAATGTCAAGGAAATAAGTGATTAGAGTCTTGGGCTTGATCCAGCTCCCTTTTGCTTCCATGGGAATTCTGATAGACTGCTACCTCTCTGTTACTAGAGATTTAGGTTTAATCCAGCTCCAGTTTGCTTCAAGGGAATTCAGATAGGCCCCTATGCCCTAATTTTCTGCTGTCTTGCCCCTTATATACTCAGTTCTGCAGAAGCAAAGTGGACTTGTTCCACCACAGTTGTGTTCTGTTTCATTTTATCAAGACTCAGAAGAGAAAAGTAAGTGCAGAACAGAGTGTTTACATCTGCTTTCACACCTGAGCATTTACACTTTGCTTTGCTTACATCTGAATGATTATTTGCAGCAATGGAAGACCAGGTCTCAACTTTTATTCAAGGTGCTGGAGACTGATTTATTTTTTTCCTGTTACCATTATAAAATTATTAATATTGTTATAGCAAATTGGATGAAGTTCTCTCATGGAGATCCTCAGAAAAGTTGTTTCACTTAACAAAGAACTAAACTGAACCACTGATGGACACAGTCTGTCACAGTACCTCAGCCCGTACAACACGTACTTAGGATGCAATCTGCAAACCTGGAGTCAGGAATATAAAGATTTTTTATTTATAAACACGAGGCAAAATTTCAAAGACTATCAAAACTGGTGTTGTCCATATTCTGCATTCCCTTAAAAAACAAAGGTCACCTTTCTCAGAACACTGTAATTCTGATTTAAGACTTAGTAATGTACAATAATATGGGTATTATTGACCTGACAAATTAAAATTTCTTTAACAGAACATATATATATATTCTTTAACACACACACATATATATAATTGAGCCTGATACTGTCGTAAGCTCTCAGTTGGCTACCAGTCTGTGCAGTGAGAATATGTTAAATGATAGCAAACCAGCATAAACACACTTCTGTTGCAAACATATTGCTGCAAGGAAGCACACTGGCCCTCCAGCTCATGCAAAAAAAAAAAAGTTTAACCATGTCTACATGAGTGCATGTATATTACGGATGAACACAGGTCTTGATTCACACATGTAATGTGAAAAGGAAGGTGTGCATCTTTTAATTACAGCATGGTTATAGAGAAATGGATATTGTTATGCATTATGTAGACTTGGAAAAGCCCTTAAAATGGATCGTACATATATCCACACAGTCATATGTAAAAATAAAAAACACTTAGGTAGTGTACTATGTGACATACTCACATACAAATATTAAAAATAATAAGGATTCATGCACAGAAGGAACACATGCATGTATCACTCAGACATTATAAACATAATGTAGGCATTTGCATCCTCTGTATGCGTTCTCATACAACTGTCTGTCTGTCCCTCCAAAAGTCTGAAATCTTATTTCAGCTTGAATCATCTTTTTGTGTATGTATTTTTTTCCTTCTTGCATAGAGGGACTGTGTACATGTAATGCTTCATAGACATCAGTGACAATAAATGCAGGCACACTTACTATGCATGTACCACTACTTACATACATCCCATAGAGAAGTCTCCATTTCTCAGGAAAAAAAAGCAAAAAAAGCTATTTTTCCCCATAAGTATGCTTCTTTCTCTTTATGAGCTGCTTATGTCCTTCAGAAGTAAGTGGGATGAGAGAAGCAAAAATATCAGGTATTAAATAATAACCGTTTAGATTGCATTTATAGATCATCTTCTCCCACTTTACTCTACTTCAAGCTTTATTCCAAAAAAGCTTGTCTTTCCACCTGCAGCCTTGTCATGAACAATTTGACTTGAAAAATCAAAGCATGGAGGAGTAAAAATTATGAAATAATTAGTTAGTACACAGAAGATAAAGCTAAAGAAACTGTGCTGATCCTTTTCCCATTGTTACTGATGTGGTGTAGTATATACTCTAATCCCAGTACAAGGCCAAACCAGGAAAAATCTGTTCTACTGTTCTACATTATACTAATCTAAAAACATATCTTAGGGGGCATTAGGAAAAGCAAAAAATAGAGTAAGCAGTGCAAGTGTTTTCTGTGGAAGGCAGACAGCGTTTGCTGTTTGGTTCCACTTACTCCTTGTCATTTTATCATCCTTTTTAACTTATCACGAACATTTCTCTGGTAGTTCTTCTCTGGAAGGACTCACAGAAGAAATCTGTCTTGTGAAGGAATCTGCAGAAAAAGACAGTACCTGAGCAGCAATATGAACCAAGAGTTAGGTTAATTATTTTGAGAACAGTGGCATCCTGGGAGTCAGAATGGCAATGGGAAGAATGTAAGGAGAAGAGAAAGCAAAAGAAACACCTCAGAGAGGCTAAATTCTAGACTGTCTAGAAAAACAAGAATTATAGTGAAGATGAAGGTCCCTATTCCTTCTACTAATAGGAAGATCAAAGCAGTAGTCAACACATTTTGAGATGCTGGAGCACTTACTGAAGTCTTCCAATGGAAAGGATTCTACTCTAGAAGATCCTGGTACCACTGGAGTCAGTTACGAGCTCTGCTGTTCTTGTAACTATCAGCCAACACTAGGACTGTTTGGGGACGAACGTGTTGTCTCCCACCGAGGTAGCATCATACAGTCCCAGAACACCTGGCTGCCTTTACCCCAGAAAAAACCTGGAGAGTAAACCCAGACAGAGCTTGGCAGATATAGTTATGGCACTCGGTTCTGACGTAAGAAATAACTCATGACTCATCACACATCGTTGGTAAAACCTTATCGTGTAATTTGTTGATGGTTTCTCATTTATTCACGGGGGGAAAAAAAACTTCAGGGGTTTTGGTTATAGTGGTTTTGTTTGTTTTTGTTTCATTTAAATTGAATGAATCCTCAGTGTCAGCAAAATGTTTGGGGACCTCCAAGCTAGTATCATGATACAAGTGATAGGAACCAGGTTGTAGGTGTTGTAGCATTCCTAAAATAAATGTGCACACACTGTCTAGTGCACAGTTTACACTAGACAGTCTGTGTACGGACTGGTGATTTGAGCTTTAGGTCAGTACCATGAATCAGTATAGGTGTATACTGCCCTCTCAGATGTGTAAGGCAAGTTTCTTCCAGCTGCCTTTATAATCAGTAACTAAAACCTCATGTTTAAAGGAAATTACTTGAGGAAAATAAACAAGTTCTAGGGATTCCAATGATAAATTAATACATTAATCATACGTATGCATACACAAATATATACACATATATGTAAACAAACAGAAGAACTTAACAGGTCATACGGACTGTCAATGAACAATGTTGTTGAGGCTTTTAGCTTTTTATTATAGTCTTCAAATATTAGCCTTTTCCAGCAGGATGCGCTTGTGAGATGTACCGATATGCCCTTGGCCAGAATTATCCTTACACACATTGTGCAATTCACACACATTATGCAGTGTGCTATAAGCTGATTATTTTCTTGGCTCCAGCCCACCCTCTAAGCCAGGCATTTCTGTGTGGAAGGAATTCCTCTACTTAGGTCATTTTTAAAGCACTGCAGGATGCTTCAGGTTGAATGCGCACTGTTGGCCATACACATAAAATAATATTAATAAATAATAGATGTACTATATTATGGTAGCATTATATTGGTGAAAAAGTGCTAGTCTCAGAGATGGACTTCAGGCTTTACCTCTTGAGAAGTAATATGTTTGCACGCGTGATGTGAGCATGGTAAAAACAGCTACAGCTTTTCCGTAAGTTTTGTTGCTTAAACCCCCCACAAAATTTCCAGATATAATTATAAATGAGATATACAGCAAAACAGACTGCAATGCCTAGTTCTCACAGTGAACAGTTTAAGGACTCTTTGAGATCACTTGGAAGAAATGGGGAGATATCTGTTGTAGGATGATGTTTCCAGGAAGGGTTCAACCCAATCTAGCTGAATCACTGTGGAAGCACTGAGCTTCTCAGCCTTGGTGATAGCACTTAAGAAACAGGTCTGAACTAAGCAAGTCAGGGAACCACATTTCTGTTAAAACTGAAATCTGTCTAAGGTCCCTAAACTGTAGTTATGTATTTCTGATGCTTCTTGAAGATACGTACATGCCCCTAATTTCAATCCTATTATGTTAGCAGTTAGAAAATTTGCATCAACATCTTCCTGTCTGAGTAATTTAATTCCCCTTTTTAAAATAAATTCAAATTAACAACAATAAAAGAAAATACAAAAACACCGTTGAACTCAAGTAGTTACCATAAACAACCTCCCCAAACCAATCAGGCATTGTGCAAAGTTATTGTTTTGTTGAGGAAAGAAATCCTGAGAAAGAGGGACAGACCCTGTTCTCACAAAAATCTATATTGTAATTCCCATTGACTGAAAAAGAAGAATGGGGCCAGAACATGAGAGACACTTGGTAACAGGGCTAGGTGTACTATTGCATGCAACGCAGAGCGAATGGCTGGGACAAAAGGTTGGATATTTCAGGCCAGCAACATCAACACTACCAGAGTTGCTGGGAATGCTTAATTCAGCCTCATCACCGAATGCTTAAAAAAAGAAGTTGAATCATTACATGCTTAAAGGCACATGGCTGCCTCAAAACACAGATTCCTTTGCAATTTCAGTAATCAAGTAATATATTTTATCACTCTTTTCAGTCTCATTGACTTTAGGGTCATCATCTGCTTTTTGCTTTGCAGTACAGGTCACCAATCCACAATGAACAAGATTAATTTTCTACTACTTGCTAGTTTTCATTTTTTTAATTACTGTGTACTAGAAAGGTCCTGTTTTGGTTTTGGGTAGTAAATCATTCAGGAGAAAGCTGAAATCCAAAAGATAAACGAAAGCACTGTAAATTTTAGGGAAAAGTTTAATGAAATACCTTTACTCAGCTTCATTTGTTTCTACTTCTAAACAAAATCTAAATCTTGAAACAACTTTACACATTTTCCCCTTTTAACTATTATTTCTATGATAAGACAGATGCAGCTGACAGACAAACAAATTAATTCCTCGTGAGGTACCTATTGCAGAATGTTCTTTTATTTTCACTGAAATGGCCTCAAATGTGAAGGGTTTCAAAATTCCCCTCAATTTTTAACTGTATAAAATATAAACAAAATTTGTTAACATCATAAATTGCTTTTGGAATATTTGGATAGGTTGGCAGATGACACAAGCCCATTTTAATGCTGATGTACCAAAACATTATAATGGAAAGGTATTGGTTTGATCACTGTGTACTTGAGAACAAGAATAAATTTTAGTAAACTATGAAATGATCTTAGGATTAGTGTGTTTTTAAAACTGCATCTTAAATAGAAAATTACTAAAACCAAATGATTCTGTTAACAAATTTTATTAAAAACAAACAAACAAAAAATAATTAAAATAAGGGCTCTCTGTCTACACATGATGGAACCTTTTGTTTGGTCACTACTGAAATAGGGCTGAAATTATATAAGTAACCCTGGAAAAAAAAAAAAAAAGAGAAATTGAAAATAGCTATGCCAGCTAAGCTACCAATCTGAAATCTGCACAGGAACATATAGACAGCAAGTTGTGAGCAGTATTCATATATTCTGTATGAAATTAATATGTCAGTCTTAATTCATTTTCTATGCCCATGTCACAAAAATATACCCTTACAAATGACTTTCTTTGTTGGGAGTTTCAGTAAAGAGACAAAAGAAAAAATGTGACATGGAAAATCTGCTTACGTTCAACCTCCAAAGCACGTTGCAGAGGAGCGGCATGGGAGAACTGATGTCTCTGATGGACCTTGAAGAAGGGACAATGCAGATGTGCTTTCAACAGCCTGGCAGAGGTTACGAGGCCTGGCCACAAACTTTTCTGGATCTACAAACAGGACCTTATGTGGCTAGCAGCAGAAGCATTTAAACAAATGATCACTTACAACTCCTTTTTCACCTACCTATTATGACCCCTAATGGCTTTCTGAAGTGAATCCTGGCCTACAGTTAAGTGAATTTTGCTTCAGGTTTTTTTGAATCCAACCCACCATAAGAATTTGAAACTGCTTAGGAAAACAGGCTGGCTGCAAATTCCAGACTGGGACTAAATCACCCCAGTAGGTACTTTTCCAATTAGTGTCACAATTCTGGGCTTACACTTCTACTTTTAAGGGAACTGGTAGGAGCTGAACGTTGAGCCAAGACCTCTTCTGATAAAGACTGTCAGAAGATCAGAAGGTTAAATATTTGTAAGTGGACCCATGTATCTTATGTTGTTAACTAGCAAGGTATTTCCCATGCTGTGCTTATGAGATTTTTTTCTTTTCCCCCAGAATGTCAATGAGCAGACATATTTTTCACAAATCATTGAATGAATAATGAATGAGATCGTTCACTAGCTATTCAGTTAAACAAATAGCTTTGCGTGTTATAGGAATTCCCCATTCATAAATCAGTATTTATTACGGGGCTGTTGGTCACCCAAGTCACCTGATGCCATATTTTTATCATTGATTAGGAAATTTACAGCGTATCAAAGGTTTCCACAAGGAAAGCACACAGATTTCCAGCTCAGGCATTCATATGGATGCATAAATGCATCATTGCATGTGATACTTTTTCTACAGAATATCACTCTAATTAATGTTTGTGGAAAGTGAAGGAATTGCCTCTCAATTATCATCAAAATAAACAGTTATATTCAAAAAAAGTTCACAGTTTTCTTCAACATTCATCAGCCTTCATGTACTAACCTCCATTGGCAGAAAACATTTCCCTATTTTACAGATGAATAGAACATTCATTAAAACTACTCTAAAATTCCTGATTTAGAACATAATAATTCAATTACCATATACATTTGACTCCTTCTGTCCAAAGAAGCCCCATACACGTATCAGAGGATGAGAAATAGCCATGAATATTACATAACGCCATAAGGAGTGTACTGGAGTTTGGTCCCACACACTCCCCCTCCTCAAGGACCAATTCGTTCATAAATCCTTAAAAACAGCAAACTTGGTTTTAATTTACTAGCGTGGACACAGACAGTCTACTGAGCTTCCCACAGGTCTTCCATCAGCCTAAAGATACAGTGGCACCCCCACTAGTGGAAGATCCTCAATAAAAATACAGTGCAGCTTTCTGAATGGTTTCAGAACAGCAAAAGCCACCTTGCTCTCCTAACTCATTGAGATAAGCAGACTAGCAACCATGAGTAAGTATTTGGTCCACATAATAGCCTACCCGAATACCAGTATAACAGGATGCCCTAGAACAGCAGAAAATAACGAAGCTATTTTATTTACTTATCCATCACAGCTCTAGGAATAGATACACCACTCTGAAATGTAAGAACACTCCTAGAGACAACCACGAATCTACATGATGCTGTACCATTGATAATATTCTCCAAGACATGTTATATTCTGATTAAAACTTTCTATTTCAATTTATATTTTCACCCATAGATTTGTAAAATGTTATCAACAAGAATTTTTGATCCTTCTCAGTTAGCCAAGTAATCAGTAAAAGGAAAACCCCTTGTCCTGGTTAACACACCTCCTCGACCACTGCAGACGGACAGACCAATTCAGTGCAGGGAATCTCTGCAAACATGCAGGGCAAAGTTCAACTAGGGCTTACATCATGTCACAGAGAACATGCTAGAAAGAAGATGCATCTTGGAATACTATACTGGCAGAAAATAATCATGATTTTCTTCTTCTGAAGAGAGCACAAGAGATCAAAGTGTCTGAATACTCAAATAAAAATCTGTTGACCAAGTACATTCTTCCAGGATGGTCCGTATTATGGGGGTCCTATAAAATACGGTAGAATGTTATGAACTACACAAAAATACCTGAGAAGACACTAACTGATTTATTATCTGCCTTCAATAGCTTGGAGCTTGAGCAAAGGTTTATATAATAGATTACGTCCTCTGCAGTGGCATTAGAGTCTCTGGCAACAGTTGCACAAGGTCCATGGTGAATGTGGCACAGGAAAAGAAACAGGAATGCCTCTGTGTATCTTACCGGTCATTCTCCCAGTACACATTCTCACTCCCCTACTACATTAATAAAGAAGCTGATGTTTATTAATTAAATCAAACAATATTTACAGAATCCCTTTCCTGATCCTCAGGGAGATAGAATTTCAAACACAATCAAATACAATCACAACAGCGAACTATTAAAAAGCTGAAAATAGTAAGCCATTCCGGCATTAACCAGAATAAAACCTCAGGTTTAAGAGAGAAGACAAAGGAATTGGAAAATAAAGGGAATAATTGCAAAAAAGGATTGACTGCTCCATCTTGTTGCTGTGACGTATGCTTAGACACCTACAGGACTACTGGTGATACCTGGTCTAACAAATTCAGTGGTGCAGAGACACTTGTTGGTGCCTGGGTTTCAGCTTCTTGAAGGTCCCTGGTATAGCAAGGTGGGGGCCAAACAGCACTCTCCCAGATGATTCCTGGGCGTAGGCTGGGAGCTAGGGTGATCCAGGGACTGCTCGCAAAAGGAATTCTGCTTACGGCGGTCCTGTTGTGGAGTACAAGAGAGCTTAATGGTATGGATGCTGGCTATCTTGTGCCAGTTGACCTCAGTGCCAGAGTGTGGTCCAAGATGTGTTTAATTTACTAGCATGGACACAGCCAGTGATGTGAGCCCTCAAGATACGTGGTGCCAATTCTCAGATATCTCTCAGTGAGCTGCCAGGTCCCTTTTCTTTAAGGATTTTAAAGCTATGCGCCAAGGGTTTGAGAGACATGCAGGGAGATAGGCATACACTCTATGGCAACTTTAATCTCCTAGATGGCTCCTGAAAATTACTGCATTCTAGTGGTTCCTTTCTCTGCTGCTATGATAACATCAACCAGAACATCAGCACATCTTCCAGACTACAAATGTTTCATGGCTCAGCATTGGAAACAGCTCAAACCACACGTATGCAACCAGTAAAGACAGCAATATGATTCAAGAAAAAAATGGGAGACCAGTGATGAAACGGTGTTTCAAAAAAACAGGTTTTCCTTGCCGTCGGAGGTGACAGAAAGTACTTGAAACATTAGAGTTTCCCACCACTACACTAGAAGACTTCCCCTCTCCATAAACCCTTGCTGCAGAGAACAGCCTGTGCTCCCAGAAAACCCAACAAAATGAAGGTGACTAAAGGTCACTGCCAAAGGTTTCAAGTGCTCTTCTGTCACTGTAGCTCTGACAAACCCAGGAAAAGCATAGAACAGGATCTGGGTGACCAGCTGGAGTTTACCAGTCATCACAAAATCAAAAGGTTGGTCAGCCCAAGGAGAGGTGCAAGGCAAAGCAATTGCTGACAAATGATACATACAATTAAGAACACAACTTCCATCCACCAATATAAGAGACTATCCAGACAGGACAAAAGGAAATATATTCCAAGGCTGAAATTTCTGATTTTACAGCAGCACCTCAGTAAGAACCCAAATGCAGAACTTCTGTAAGAGCATATATGGGTAAAGGTGTGGAAGATAATGAGCAAGGAATAAAACAATCCTGGCCATGGTGACCATGGGAAGTCCTAATCAAGTAGGCCTTCATTTCTAAATAGTAATAAAGAAAATAAGAACTTGGATTTATTCATGTGTGATAAATGTCCAAACAACTATGCCCATTTGTAGGCATCTTAATTTAATGTTTAAGTGAAATAGATAGAACAATATCTATTTCATTTTATCACTAATTAAGCTGTTTTATACATTCATAACCAGATGAATTCCTGCCCATTAGAGTTCATATTTTATAATCATATTTACTAGAAGAGAGTAGAAGATAGTACAACAATTCATACTGTAAGAGCAAGGAAAACTCTGCAAGCAACCATGCTGGTCAAAAGGAACGAGGGCTACCCACAGCCAACTACAGAAAAGATGGCCTTCATGGAGAGTTGGTTTTTTTAATTTGTTTTTGTTTTTTCCCTGCAGTTCCCTGTCACTAATCTCACTAAATGCCCTTTCATTTGCCACCCTTGCAAGAAGTTCAAGCACCTACCTGTGTATAAAGGACTAGCAAGGTTATCGGTGTCTGGAGATAAGGAGCCTCTAGTTTCCATTGGTCCTGCACAAGGACAGCTCTGCAGCCTGCATACCTCAAAGGGGGGCCTGTAAGAGTGTGGTCTGCAGGAGAGGGAGGGAAGGGTTTGACACATAGAGCAACTCCTCAGACTGTCAGCAGAGACTGCTTCCCTATCTGACATCCAGGCACCAGTTTGGAGGGGTGGCGGGCCACCACCTTGCTACAACCTCAGAGGTCAGACAGCCTATACACTTTGATACTGTATAAAAAATGGCCATAATGCACTAAACATATTTATGATGAAGCAAAGATGATAGTGGTTGACTTGGCCCTACCCAGACTAGAGATTTCTTTGGTATTTAAGAACTAACGACGCTATTTCAAGCCTTTACACGAACAGCAGCAGCCCACTGAAATCCATTTAGAGGATATCCCTCACTCCTGGGGTGCCGCTCCTCCTTCTAGGGTGGGCAAGACTCTGCAGTGAGATCAAAGCAATCACAGGAGATGTTCTCAACAACAAGCAGGGGTCAGGGAGGGAAATCTGCAAGCCAAAGCAACAAGAACAGCTACTGACTCAAGAAGAAAAGGACTAGGGAAGAGGTAAGGCCTGAAAAAGATGGCTCCCAGACATACTTCACTGCAGTCCCAGTGTCACGCAGAATAGAGCCCACTACATGTTATGATTTCCCTTACCCAGAAGCCAAGAACACGTTTGAGCTAATGAATAAAAAAGCCCATGCTAGTAGTTTTAAAAAGGAGCTGCAAAGGAAAAACAATGAGCTCACGCCTTCTGACCTTGCTTGTTTTTAGCCAGGTTTCCTATGGCAACAAGGCTTGTGATCATGCTGTGCGTGTGCATGTGCATGTGCGTGTATGTGCGTGCAAAAGACAGATAGAGAGTGATTGTCAGAGTGTTCAGTGACTGCTGGATGCATCGCCACTTTGTAGTCAGACCTGACACTAGGTTGCAGATCTCAATGACAAACATTTCCCATAAGTTTTATGGAAGCAAGTGATCACCAAGACCAATGACACCAGTAGCTTTCTCAGACTGAAGGGTAAGAGAACTCAGCAGAGAACTCACATAGGAGACAAAGTTATGAATGTCCCAGCTGCAGGAGAAGCAGTCCTTGAAACATGCAGCAAAGCATGGAACAGCCCTGGCAAAGCAGCTTTGCTAGTACTGGTGCTAAGGTATGCAAGACACACTGGGGATGTTCCTTTCTCTCTTTTTCCTGGTGAGAATTAATAGGGATATCCTGTCCTCAGGAAATTGACCCTGACTGACAGTAAGGAGAAAAGAACTTTTAGATCAGAATGTTTTTTTAATTATTATTATTATTTTTTTAAGACTGTTGATATGTCAGTAGCTATGTAAATAAAATGTTTCACAAAACAAATGAAATATAGGGATTTCACAATCACAGTATTCAACAAAGAGCCACGAAACATCACAGGCAGCTTAGCCGGGTCCTCTAAAAAAAAAGAGAAAGAATCCTAAGCCTTGACATTGCTGAGATCTGCCAGGACACAGTTCAATTATGATCGGTGTGGTTTGGGAAGATCCACCAAAGCCTTTCTAGCTTTGTTTGTTCATAGCCTTCTGACACAGCAGACTGCTTTCTTTCCTCTTCCAAGAAATTTTTAAGAACAGGGAGGGCACAGATGACTCTTCCAGACAGGAACCTTCCGAACCTACAGGCAACTTGCCATTCAGATGGGATCACCAAGCTACATTTGTAAAAGCAGTGAACAAAATGGAATAAGTGAACATATCATAAAATAAAACACCGATCTCTGTAATTCAGTAACCAGCTGCCTAGGACTGATCTATCAAAAACTCTCTCTGCCTCCATTTTGCTGAAACGCATCTCCAGGAAATACTCATACCATTTGAAAATCGAATGTTTGTCCAGGGCTGTACTGGCTAAGCTGGTAGAGCCTGGAGGAGCACACAGGGGCTAGCAGTTCACCTGAGCCAGTCATATTTAAAGGACAGAGGAGCACAGCCATTACAAAGCAGTTTGAAGAGGGAATGATGGTGAGTACTTGCTGCCTCCTTTCAGCAGACAGAGCTGTCTGTAGTATGAAATTCCACATTGGAGTTAATTCTCTCTTTCTCTTAAGAGCCAAAATCTCCATGTGTCATCACTGTGTACAGTTAAAGAACGATGGTGTTTGACTCCAAACAAAGTACTCTCACTGACTGCTGAAATCATATTTCTATATGTTGGCACATCAATTTGGGATCCTCTGATCTGGAAGTCACTCCAGATTCATCTGAAAACAGTCTTTTTGTTTTGGTTCCAAGTCAGATGTGAAATGTTAAAAATCTTCCCTTCCAGTGTCAGAAGACAATACATGAGTATACCCAAGAGCAGAATTCGACCCTCATCTTTTTCCTTAATTTTCACTACCGTGCAAAAAATATTTTTAAAAATCTTATTGTTGGCTCCCAGGTAGATGTGTTATTGGTGATACTTGCAAATATGGCTTCTGAAACACTGATTTTTATGGCCTTCTTATTAATCACAGACCAAGTCCTCCTATCCCTTTTCTCTCATTGCACAAGCTTCTGACAACACTAGAAATATTCTCCAAGTAGTGAAATATTCTTTTTGTACTTCTATGTCCTTCTGCTTTTATACCATGTCACTCATCTCTAAAACTCATCCTGGTCCCATTAAATTCAGTAGCAGCAGGATCAAGAAGCAGGCATGTAACTTTTTTCTAGCTTAGATTTTATAATTTGAGGCTGCAGTTTAGAAGGGATGGGGTGAAGGGAAAATAAAAACTAATCCACACAAAAAACTGAGTAAAATACACAATAAGTAAAACTATTTGTAAATAAAATGATTTCTAAAATATATACAAAATAAATAGCTGACAATCTAATCAAACACCAAATTTAGATAGATTCTTGTCTTCACAGATTTCTCAACCAAGTATCATTGAATCAGATGATTTCTAGATATCAGAATGTTAGCTACAAATTTATCTAAATTAGAATCAAAGGGCTTAACAATCACAATAATTAAATTTGATTGAGATATTGAAGTTAATTTGATATCACTAGAAAAAGTTAAGCAAACAGTTTAATTTATGTGTTATGTGTCCCAAACAATCTAGCCAATTTCATGAAATATAGTGTTATCTTTCTTGAGGATCCTGGCAAGCATATGTAATTAAAAATAAAACTTAGCATCTGTAGCCTTTCCTTTTCTTCTCCTGCGTCCAAATACCTGCAGGTCCCAAGCCTGCAACATGCACTTGTTTGAGGAGTCCTGCAGGCTTAGATAGCTCACAACATTAGACTTGCTCATACGTACAAAAGTGTTTATAGCCTCAAACTCAAATCCCCAAGCTTGCAAGTAAGACTATCCCGAACAGGTGACTCCTCAAAACAAGAGAAATTCAGTATAAAGTATTTATTATTTTGAAATATAAGTGTAAAGTTGCAGAGGAGAATTCTTATCTGAAAGACAAGATATTTCTGAAGAAAATATTAGGCATATGCATAGAAATAGTGGATTGGGATCATACAGAAATGAAAACTTGCATCATTAACTGCCCAGAAATAAAAAATTAAAATGAAATATCAAATAAAAAGCAACGTCTGGAGTAGTCAACAAGTTACAAGTAAATAAATTGTTAATCAGTAGTTTAATTGGAGAAAAAAAATCTCCAGCCTTTGTTCTCAACAGCAAAGATTTTTTTTTATATTTCTGATGTCAATTTTTTTTTTTAAAGGAAGGAAAATATGACTGTTACTATGGAGTAAATAAAAAAGTGGATTAACATTTATTTTTAAAATTCATATTTATTTAATAACTTTCATATTAACAGATGACAGAGTGATAAAGTGGCAGTATGCTGCTCTGACATTTTTTTTTTCTTCCTGATCCAAGCTTGTTTAACATTTAGCTTCCACTACTACCCTAATGGAGTTATTTTTTGCTTCCTACTTGGGGTTACATTCATATGAAAAATTCATCCTAAACCTGCTTTTTGGCTCCTAATATGCAGGAGACTTTCATTTGCCTGAGACTGAGCCTAAATTTGGGGGGTTTTAAGCATTTGTCTTGCCCTTACGAAGCCAGTGGTCTAGATCCTGCTTACATGTAATGGGACAAGGTTCGTGGGACAAAGCAGCATGGATTTGACTGTTAACCAAACATGCAATTAATTTTTGTTTATCAGCTGCAGCAGTCATTATGCACTTAATATCAATAACTCCCCACATCTAGCTATACCAATGACAGCAAAGTTTTAATTTTTCCTTGTTGTCTGCCACATTTTAAATTTGCAATTTTTTCCAAGGGATGCAAAGGAGTAATATTCGTGGCTAATTGTCAGTGCTAATTTCTACTCTGACCACCCAAATAAATGCTTTCATTTATTGGAAACAAGAAAATGGTAAATTAGGTATGGAAAGGGAGTTGCATACAGCCTTTATCTCCATGGGCTTGGAATCTCTATCACGCCTACCAGACAGATTTATCTTTCCCACCCATCCACCCCTCCAGAAACATCCTCTTGCTCACATAGCAGACCCTTGGCTAAGCATACATAAAGTTAAGTTTTCTTTCAGGGTTACTGTCAGTAGGCAAATACATTTCTTAAGCAACTATTTTAAGACATCCTCCAGGTCTCCACTGCAGTGCTGCTTAACTTAAGACTAAAGAAAACAAAGCTATTACAGAGATTCCTTCAAACAAGAAGCCAAGTCTGCATTCATCACGCATCCAGAGCTTCTGATAAAAAATAGAGACTCCAAGAGTTTTGGGTATCTTTTTGATGTTTAAGTTTGCTTCTTATATTTTTAGCATTTTGTTTGTTTCATTTTTGTTCCTCCCCGACAGACAAACCAGCATCAGCCTTGATGCTGGTCACAACTCCAAGGGACTTCCCACGTGTTACAATGGCCACCAGCCTGCAAGGCCTGAGACTACTAAAGTGAAAAACTTCTTGTGACTTAACATCAGGAACATTAAAAATAAACACTCTATTTTGATGTTGACCCAGAAGCTCTAACCCACAGAATATGTTCTCCTGTCCCAGCCACTCACTTGTGGGACACCGTGCCCAACAGCAGCCCACCAAGGCTGTCTTTCAGAGACCCAGATGGGAACACAGTTGTGCTCTGCTAGTACGACATGCACCTTTCAAAGCTCTGTAGATCCAAGATCTTTTCAACTTGTTTCACTGAAATGATATTATTCAAACTCCATGCTGCTCAGAGTTGCTAAAACTGACAGAAAGCAAATTGAGCAGTTTCTTTCTTGAAGTCTTTTCCCAGACCTCCATTTAGACTTCACTGTGGTTACCTTTTGGAAACCAGAAAAGGAATACATCACACTGAGAACTGTTAGGTTCTGTACACAGTTATTCTTTAAGCTGATACTGAAGTGCTGTTAAGTTTGGGGACTGTACATAAGGTGAAAAAGCAATGGCCTAAAATTCTAAATTTAATGACTGAGGATGAGCTCCTAAACTAGGCGTCAGGGAAGGGCAGGCATCTAAATAAAGGCATTTAAATCAAGGAGCAACTGTTGGACGTGGTGTCTGCAGTGTGAACAGGTTCACAAGTCCACCTGTGAGAGTAACCAGAATTTTTAACTCCGTAATTAAGTCAGTGGACATCGTTAGGAAGATGAGAACAACAAGCTAAGCAGGATTTGGCTCACAGTTGCTTTATCACTATGTACAAAAAAAAAAAAGCACTTCTCCTCCGGTGACACTTCATATACGTGCTCATGACTTCTCAGTCTCTGCGCCAGAGATGTTACAGACTGTTTCCAAATAAAAATTGTGACATGAAGTGATCACCAAAATAATGTTGACCTTCAAGGACAAATTAAAATGGAAAAAAAAAATAGCAGAAATTAATCTGCTGGTCTTCATACTGAAATCTAAACGACACCTATTCCTCTAAATATAAAAAAAATACATGTTTGTGCATAAAGGGAAGACCACAGATGCAGTTTTTCACATCCACAACTTCACACCTGTCTACCTAACGCATGCACCAAGCCACAGTAAGAACCATACAAAACATATGGTTTTGTATATGGACAGATGAATGGATACAGTATACACGGCTACACTTGCACACATGCACACACACACAAATCATGATGGCTGTTCCCTCAAATAGAGGAGGCCACTGAAGGGACCAATACTATGCCTATTTATTTTCAGTGAAAAAGCTGTCATTAATTTTTAGTGAGTTTCGGATCAGCTTTGGTTAAATTATGTGAACAGTATGCACTTGTTAACATGTATGTTCAAATATATTTTCAAAGCAACTCATGGAACAGTAACAGATTTGTGAAATCCCTTTCCATTATGACAATTTCACCATACAGGAGAACTATGCTGCAGCTTTCAAGAGCAACTTAGAATTCTATTAACCTACCCAAATGCCTTGTAAACAAATAAACAAAGGACAGATGCATTTGCTTCTATTTACTATTTTCAGCTACTATGCTTTTCCTATTTTTTAATGCACATAACGCATGCCCATAAATACGCACGTGGACATAGTTCCCCACACACAGAGTGCTACTGTGCTGGTTCAGATTTACACAAGAAATTCCTTTAGTTGGAATGAATTAAGAGACAGATCTAGTGCAGTAAAGTGAAAAGCAATGAGTACTGTTCGACTGGGACAGTGTGAGCTGAAGTTTCACTTTTGGACTACAGGGAAAGTGAGAAGGGGGCACGCTTACGTGGTACCTGTGGGTTTCTACTGTAGTATTCAATGGTGTTACACGACTCAAGGGGGTTAAACAGTGGTCATTTGCAGATCAGAACACCTAAATTAAGGTGAAAAGAAAAAAAAAAGATGAAATGCAATAAATCTTATTTTATGCTTTCTTCCTTTTCAATCTCATCAGATTTTCCTATTTTTTTTTCCTGATTGCTTTTCCTGCATGTAATATATGCTTAGATTTAGGCAGCAAATAAAACATCTAAATTGTGATGCTTCTCCTGTATACAAACATGTACAAAAAGAACAAAATAAATGAAGGGGATGAATATGCCTCAAAAGAAGAGATCAGATGAAAAATTTAGAGGAAAAAAATACCACTATTGAACCAGTACCTTCTACACATGTGTCTAAAGGAGTTTTACTAGTGGCCTCCCTGTAGGGATAGAACTGACCATGTAATCTTATGAACAATACAGGACAGTACAAGAAGGTCTTAAGCCAAAAGATACAGCAGGTTACAAAGCTTTCAGCACCCATCTTCATTTAGGAATCCTTAAGTTTCTTCACATGGAGGTACTTGGCTACGTTTTGTTTACTGAGTGCTGAACTACAGGATCTCCATTCTCAGTTTGACAGCTGCATTAGATGTATATTTTTAAATCCCACTAAATTGAGAAAGGTCTAGTTTGACTATGAATAATCAGAGAAGGAAATAAGCAAGTGAGCTAACAGACAAGGCACCAGTGGTTTGCCTGATACAAGTTTGGAAGGTCTCTGTTTAGCTGCCAGGCAATAATAGCTTGTAGTTAAAAAATTAAATTATAAATAAAAAAAAATACCTCCCTCTCATCTTTTGACAATCTGAGCAGAAAGAACCTGAAAAACCTCTTGGAGGACCTGGAAAACTCTCTCATCCTCTGAATAGTCCCTCTGATCTGGAGCAGCTGTTGTACCACAGGGGCAGCAGGTTAATAAAATCAGTATATCCATTGCTAATGGCTTTGCTGAGCATGTGAATGGAGAACTGGTCACAGTGTGCCAGAACTACATTCTATAGAGTCTGCTCAAAATAACAGCTAACCAAAACGTACATAAACCAGCACCTTTCAGGGAGGGTTTTAAGCTCTTTATCCCAGTTCTGTGGCTAGACAGTTAAAAGTGAAGTAAAGTACAGCAAGAGCTTTGTTTTCAACATGTCCAAGTGAAAAGCAGGGGAAAAAATCTCAGATGTAGTAGTGCTAGACAAAAGGCTGCAAGCATCTGCCTCTGTGTGCAGCACTTAACTGCTTCAAGAAACCCAGTTGTGGCCAGGATAAGTCCACTAGAACACAGCTTGGGAAAAGAAGCACCCAACTTAAAACACGAAACCCTTGCTGGATCAGGACATAGTTACCTCACTTAAGAAACAGCTGCTAGGTTTGCAAATAACATGCAAAGCTTTGTATCACATCAGGCTGCCAGAGAATACAGCCAGCCATAAACACTTTCCCTGACTACATGGTTAAATTTGGGGGTAAAAAGAATGAATGCAAGTAGCATCAATGCAGGCAACCACAGGTCAATAAACAATTCTAAAAAATACGTGCTTGACTCCTTAAGTTGTGATATAATAAGATAGACTGCTCTGTACTTCAGTATAATTAACACAGAACGGGTCTCAAAAAGTTGGAAAAAATTGTGAAATGAAATATTATCTTCCTAACATAAAGTAAAACATGTGTATCAGTAAACCATCTTTAACTTCTTTGCAAAACTTATACCTAGCAAGAGCAGGTCCACGTTTTGCTTTTACTGTTTCTACTATGGATTTTCATGCAAACACATTTGTGTCTCTGTTCACGAGTGCACATACACATCCGTTTGTGCACCCACAGAATAGTTTGTATGCACATACAGAGACCTGCATTTTCATAACTATGAAATAAGAAAAACAGAAGAACAAAGTTAAAAAGTGAATCTGCATAGCTATTATAACAGGTTAAAGCTACAGTGTAAATTTTTCAGTTTTATGTAAAAAAAAAAAAAAAAAAAACACCAAAAACAAGGTTGTTTTACCTACTAATTTTACTTCAAAAACAAAAGCATAAAGCATGAACAAAATGAGAGGGGAAATGCTAATTTCCAGTTTCATAGGCTCCTCTCTGTTGCATCTCGTTCACTTTGACCAGTGGAAAAAAAAAAAATAAATCAATTGTTCATCTTCCTGTCCTGGCTATTCTATCTCCTTTCTCTCACTTACTAAAACTGATCAGTTGCATTTGGCTATTTGACATAAAATACAAAATACTTTAAATACTAAAAACTAATTAAATTTAATAAAGTATTTTTAGTGCTCTTCCTCACAAATATTTAAAAAAAAAATATGACAAAAACAAAACAAAACAGAGAGAAACGTGAGGCTTTAAAAGGTCATTGCCATAGGTCCTTCAAGCTGCTCTTCAGTGCCTCACTTCAGCATAACACCCCATACACTGCAAGCCACTGAGCACAGCCCCCACATGGCTTCAGCTCGATGCCGTGGCACTCCAAGCTTCCATGTCACACTATATCCAAGTAATTTGTGCCCTTAAAACAGCCTAAAGATGAAGGTGTGTGTGACCTGTGAGTATATGGATGAGGATAGCCTGGTGTACAAATCAGTATCATAAACTTGGGATTTTTTACATTCTTTTTTGGCTTTGGATTTTCTTTTTTGGTTCAATCAGGCAGGTTTGCATTTTGCTACAACTGCATGTTAAAAAAAAAAAGTGTATAAAAACATACAAGTGCAGTCAATTCTTTGGAAAACACTATGAGGAAGTGCAGAATACATATAAAAAATAAATTCCTACTGCTGCATATCAGACCCTTCGTTCTGAGCCCTGCTTGCCTAGGCTCATCACAAAGCAGGGAGCATGTAGTCCCTTTATGCTTTGCAATTTCTACCGCTCTCTGCGACATACTGTAAGTGGGTAATCCATTTCTAATCTACCACACTACCCACAACGTCCACGTCGATCCTGTGCAACAGCAGAACGTGCCACCCCTGATTTGCCTACAGAGCAACTAAGGCAAAGATCCTCAACATCAAACTCGGCAGTGGAGAAGGAGAATTTTCACACTTACATTGTCACGTCCTGAGATCTGCTCCCTCTGCTCTGCAGTGACCCTCATGACCGGCCCTGTTCCAGCAGATAGTAGCCAACACACGTAGCAATCATATCTTCTGGACTAGCCAACCAGGCTCAAGTCATCTCTCTGCCTTCTGCTCTGCCTCCTCAGTTTGCCTGCTGAGTTCACCAGGTGAGCTCATCTTGTGCCCTGAAGGAAACGAGGTAGGAGGAGGGCAACAGGGGAATCAGCTGAGGACCCACTTCAGGGACAGGTGATGAAAATCTGGGAGACAAAATGGAAGGAAAAGAGAGAGATTGTGCATGTAGCTGAGCAGAATAAAGGAGGAGGAGGACGACGAACAAAACAGAAATAAGAAGAACACAGGATTTTTTTTTTTTTGTTAAGTGGGGAGAAATAAGAACTATCTTGCCACATTCAGATTATTAATTGCATTGAATCATTTTTCTACCTGTACTGTATCGTACTTTCCCAGCGAATGTTCCCATTAGGGTAAGGAGGGTGAATGAAGTGCGCTGCTCTGTGGAGGGTAAGTCTAAGAACCAACAGCAAGCAGATTTTTTTAAAGACTACACATCGCTCTGCTAATTCATGTCTTTTTCTGGCTTCTTACATCCTGATTTGGAAGGGAAAAGAAAGTTACCAGATCGTCTAATACCAATGTTCCCAATGTAGTGTCATCTCTACCCATACTTCAGCAGGCCTCTCTCATTTTACGTCCTCAAGAGGAAAACCAGTTCCCCTTCCACCTTGGAACCCTCCCCAGCCTCATGCATGGGATGAGCAAGGAACCACACCAGCCAATCTACAACAATGCTGAGCACTGTGCCCCAGCATGGAGCCCTTTCCTGCCCAGTCTGTGCTGGAGATACACGGACAAAGAGCTGCACCAAAATTAACAATGACTATCTAAGCTATGCTGGCCAATGTGCGGGCACAGCATGGGACTTCTAACAGGTGTATCCAGATTTTTCTCATTCTTATAATAGAGTAACAGCTTACAAACATTCTCCCTTCACTGTTCCTATTGGTTCTCCCCTCATTTACATCCCTGGCCACTTCTAATGTGACTACACGTAACATAGACACACATGCTGAAAATTAACTAAAATGTGGCAATGTGATTAAAGAGATTTCAAGAGGAAACTAGAGAGTGATAGAGACTTGGTGTCTGTGTGCCACCAAGGATGAGGGCGGCTACAGCAGACGTGCAGAGTGTTAACAAGTCACCCAGCCAGGTCTTCCAGGCAAGGATATGGAAACGTGTTGGGGTTGGCATTTGCTTCTCCTTTTGGATGCTTGCAGCTCTTGGTGTTTATGTTAAATTAGCACTGCCAACTGTATATTCTGTATTCTGAGGTTAAACAACTGGTAGTGCATGGCTGCTGGCTACTTCTCCTCAGCCTTCTCCTAATCAACTGGCTTTTCCCATCCTTACACCTCTCATGGGAAACACTGACATTTTTTCTAGAGCAGACACTATGTGCCATTCATTCAGTGCAAGATCAAATGTGCTCTCTTTTAGACCACTTTTTCATTTGCCATCACTGAGGGTGGACACTGATGTGGGCACTTGACTTACATTTGGGCTTTAATGCGATGAGCTGTACATCAGCACACGTTGCTGGCTTTTTTTTTTTCCAGTGCTCATCCCAATTCCTCTGTTGGAAAATATCCTTATTTCCTTCAGCAAGGCTGAAAGCTCAGGAGTGTGGTGGGCCCTGATTCAGGAGTGCTATCTGCCTCCCACACTGATCTGGTGGAACTGTTCACGCGAGGGCAGATAATTCAAGGAGAAAAAATGGAAGAATCACATTCTTTAACAACTAGATGTAATTTCTTCACGGCAGTTTCCATTTTTTCCTTCAACTGTGCACTCATTTTGAAAACACATCAGTTAAAACTATACAATTCTCAGATTATTTTTAATTCCCTTTTTCAGAAAGGCTTGTTCACAACCTGAAAATGTTTAGGTTTCCCAAGTGGTGGAACCTCATCTGCTCAGGCAGAAGCCTGTGATAGCTTATGTTATTTAGCATGGCAGTATCCCATACTGTTTGCTTACAGCTTGCCAAAAATAAGGGATGATGGAACACATTTTGCTGGACACACCCTGCCTTCACTCTGAGTAAAATGTTCCCCACATTTTCAGCCAAGAAACTCGTGTTACTTTGAACACTCTTGCCTTCTTTTTTCACTAGAATGGCCATTTCCATCTGTGGGGAAAAGCTGACTATCCCCTCTCAGTGCCACCGGTGGGTAGCAAAGCAGTCAACTTGGGAGGACAGCTAGTCCACCACTTGAGACACAGCACTATGGAGGCACAGCCAGGAGCGCTGGTGGAAAAGAGGCAACTGTCAAATTCAGAGGATGGGCATTGGGGATGGGGGATGTGGTGCAGAGGCTACTGCCACCACCACAGCATCACACAAACATGGGGCTCATGCTTCGCCTCTGCTTGGACTCAAGGAGGATGTTCCTGCTGTATTCCAGTGACCAACACAGGCACCACCTGCACATTGCTGTGTGTCCTTGTCACCCTGCTCGCGGCTTGGCCCTTGCCCACCTGCATGGGGGCAGGAGCATTCATGGGGACCAATATGAGCCGCATGGAGGCCATACTGCAGCCACAGGGAGCAGACGATGTGTGCCAACCCCAGGGAGGTTCCTGAGGCAGCAGAGCTACGCTGTGAGTGAGGTTGATGTCATGCTGCTAGCGTGATGCATTTCTCCACATGCAATTGCAATAATTAGTCAAAGCATCTTCTATTGTCCTTTCAAACTCAGCCTAATGGCAGCTCCAAATACACTATAAAATAAAAGTGGCACTTCTTACTTTTAAGTGGGGATCCTGACTTTTACGAGAACAAGTTTTCTAACTCTCTTCTACAAATTAGGAAGCCTGACTACCTGTACTTAAAATAAAACACTAGGAAAACAAACAAACAAACAAAACAACCAATGTTATGTACACATACGTACATGTTCTGTGAGCATGTACACAAGCACATGTGTGCGGCCAACCCTGTGCCTCTGCATTCTGTTCTGAGAGGACCTGGGTCACTTACGTGGAAAATCGCCTCTATTTAAATCAGGTGCAACTTCCTCTCTCTGTCCCAGACAATGCCTGCTAATGCTGCTGCAGGTCCACATGCATCTCTTCCCTGGGAAATGATTGTATTTACCAAAGAATGCTGAAGAAAAAGAGCACAAGCCTCACTTCAGCCTTCCTCTGTCAGTTTGGCATCTCTGGTTCTCCTCTTTAAAGTTTCATCGTTCTACACCCCATATTTTCCCCCAAACTGCTTACTGTGTCTGCTGTAGCATAAATCTGCTGAAGTTTCCTACCACCTCTACGGCTAATTAGGCTTCATCAGGGTTTTCACTCTTACGCTCCCTGCTGTAGATAAATGCAGTGGCAGCTAGGCGTGCTGCAAGAGCTGCTGACTGCATTACTAGTTAGCAGAGCAGTGCCAGTAATGCTAACAGGTGACAAACATAACAGGAATGTTTTAGTGAAAGACCTGTGTGAGTATTGCCAGTGAGTTAACAAACCCTGCTTAGCATTCCCTGAGACCCTCCTGGAATATAACAGAGAAAAGAAAAAGAAAAAAAAAAAAAAAGAAGAAGAAGAAAAAGAAAAAAGAGAGAAGCACTAACTTTTTATCATTTTGAGAGAGAATAATAAGAAAAAAAGAACAGCACCAAAATGACCCTAGCCCCACTAAAGCTGGAGTGTAACTATCAGTATCGGGAAAAAATACATTTACATTACTTTGTTGGAAAAAAAAAAAAACAAAAAACAAAAAAACTTCAAAAAGGATATTTGAAAACTACTATCCAGCAAGTACATAGGTGCTGAAAACTATGCAAACACCACAGCAAAACGTGCCTGATAATATAATGGTAAAGCTAAAAGTTAATTTCTGCATGTCCCATATTAGAGTGGTCTCTGTGGCCAGAAAGGAGATGGCAGCATACCACAGCTCACGCAAATATGAGATCCAAACATATTTGTGGCAAAGGATTTGAAAGAGAAAGAATGAGAACTGATGTGTGGATGATCTGTAAAAGATCTGAATGCTAATAAAAATTAGGGGAGGGAGGCAGGAGGAGAGGGTAATGGTGTTAATCATTATTTCATGAGGCCCGTACTCACAAATCAATTTTTTACAGATGGTTGGAGGTATTTCTCAGTCCCTAACTGACAGGAATACAGGAGGCTCCGAGGCCTTAAGCAGCAATTCTATTCATAGGCCCTTAGCCTTTACATAATTGTATTAAGTGCAGTAACAGATGAAAATTAACGCATGCTGACCCCACACTCCTAGCAATGTCTGCCCTGACCTTTTAGAAAACCTCAAGAGCAGTAGTGGTTTAATATCTGATACGATCTCTTTGGGGGGAGATTGAATGCTGGTCAGGAGGTGTGACATGCCAGAAGATCTAAAAGGCCTTTCCAACCTGTGTGATGAGGAGCTGCTTTCCTGCCTCCCTTTCCATAAGCAGTTTGTCTATGGTGATGGTGAGAGAACCGACGTGAAGCGCTGCAAAGCTGCATGGTGCCTTCGAAGTGCATGGCCTGTGCCATGGGGAAGCTGAGCCAGCCCCCCACCTCTGGGGGCATCTGCCCTCCTGGCAGCTCTGAGGGACAGCATCACTGTTGGTTTACAGCAAACTGCACAAAGAACCTGAGAGCAGGTGACAGCCTTCTAGAAATTAGGCGCCAAAATGAAGCAAGAGACAGACTTCTTGTAAGAGGCTTTCCTGTGTGTCGTACCTACTCGTAATAAAATTCAAAATAATGTAAAGAATCTCTTTTAGTTAGTTAGTTATCTATAAACTTTTAATTTTATAATAGGAGTATATTTTCCCTTCCTCTAAGCTGTCCGCATTTGGAAACAGGAGCGGGCATCTGCCACCACACAGACCGAAGCGAGTATGATCCCCTGCCTCACTGGGAGGAGGGCTCCATATTTCTAAGGCACTGCTGGTAATTGCTTTGCCTCTCCTTCTCCTACCTCACGGCTGCAGTGGTAGCCAGAGAACTGCAGAGCTGTGTCGGAGATCATGGACGTGAGAAGAGAGAAAAAAAAAAAAAAAAAGACAAGCCTACACGACTACGTCTACAAGAGCATCACACGTTGGATGGCACACATGACTATGGAGCAGAAAAGAACATAACTAATAAATAAAGAAGGAAAGATAACACAGAAAAGGAGATTTTAACCGAAGCCTTCTAACTTTTCCTTCCCCCACCTGCTCACAACGATAGGTACTCTCGAAATCAATGTGATGGCGTAGCAGGGACACCTAACTTCTACTGATTTCCCTTCCTTCAGGGATTCCCCTGCCCATCCTCCCTCTTCCCTGCTTGTGGCCGGGCCACGCTCGGTCGGGAGCAGGCAGCCGGGCCAGAAGGGGCAGTCTGTGCCCTGCCTGGGCAGGGGAACCCGGGGCGACAGGCCCAGTGCTGCTGCAGCGTGGGCTGCTCCCACGGCTGGGGTCAAAGGGGAGAGCTAGGCCCGGTCTCCCCCGGCCGTGCTCCCCGGCCCCCTCGCCTGGATTGGGCTGGGGGAAGCCCGGTGCGGCAGTGCTCTCACCTGGTGCGGGCTGCTGCTCCCGCGGCGCCACGGATTCCTCGGCCTCGACGGCGGGGCCGCACCTGCGGGGAAGGGCAGAGAGAAAGGAGGGTGAGCAGGCGAGGGCAGCGGCCTCGCACCTCACGCACGTGCGGCCGCACACCCACGGGCACACCTACGTTGCCACGCGCGGGGACAGCCGCGGGACGCAGCCTCAGCCTGCTCCCGGACGGCAGCCTTGCAGCTCCAAGGTGAAGCCGCGTCCATGTCCCTGTTCGCACGAGCCCAGCTCCAGCAGCAGCCCCGAGGGCAGGGAGCCCCGAGCCGGGGAATCCCGCCGGCACGTCGAGGGAGGCGAGCCCAGCTCCGGGGGCCCCGGCGGGAGGAGGAGGCCGCGATGCCACAGTGCGGGAGAGCCAGGGCCTCCCTCAAGGCGGCCCCGAGGGGGTGGAGGCGGAGGGGGGTCTGTTCTGCGGGGCAGGAGCTACGGCGAGCCGGGACGACGGCCGCGGGTCGCTGTGATGTCGCATTAGGGAACCTTTGGGGGAGGAGGCGGCGGGAG
>VXAB01000168.1:3866-20118 GCA_013399175.1 Odontophorus gujanensis
TGGAGGTTTGTCTGGTATAATCAGCCATAGCAGTTTGCAAAGTGAGCAGCCAATCTAGATCTTTTTTAGTCGCAGGTATGTAGATGCAATTAGGACCTGAAGCTTGTAAAATTTGTAAATGGTGTTGACCTCGCTGTGTTGGCATCGCAAACATCTCCGCTCATGATGTAATGGTTTTTGAAAATGTATGTGGTAAAAATATCCATTCAAGGATGATTGAGAAGATCTTAAGGTATCCCACTGACACAATAAACTATATGGTTGATAGGAATCTGATACTATGATAAGAGATACTGGAAGTGACAAATGCGATGGCTGTATTGATGTTGCAATGAAGTTATTACAGCACCTAAGCACTGTAGTGCTTTTGGTGTTAACTGTCTTTTGAGGATAAATCTGGGTCTCCTTCGAGTAGCTGAAATAAAGGGTGTAGCTCTTGAATAGTAATACCCAGAAACCCTCACAACCAGTTGAGGGTCCCTAATAATTTTTAAAGACCATTCAGTGTCTGCATGTGAGGTACTATTTTGAGGATTTACAGCTGAATGATGTGAGATGTAATTTTCCAACCTAAATATTTCCATGGAGAGCTGAGTTGCACCTTTTCTTCAACTATTTGTAAACCAACAGATTACACTGCCTGCTGGGTAATCAGTAAAGTGTCCTTTAGACTCTCTTCTTGTTCTGCTGCTATGTCATGGTTCTATGATTTTTGGCATTGGTATTCCACATCATAACATCATGTAGTGTGTTGGGAGTTAAAGAGTTAATGCTCCAGCTCCATGGATCATCGATATTTCCAGGTATACCTGTCTCAGAAGAGAAGAAGAACTACATTCCCCAGAGGACTGTGCAATGCTTTGCATTTTTGTTTACGCTCAGAGAGAAAGATAAAACTGTCTGCAGTCATGGGACTTTCTCTCTCTTTCCTTCGGGATGGACTCAGCAGTGGGTGCTCGCTGCCGTCTCGCCTTCAGCGTTCAGCACAAGGCCTTCAGTTTATCGGACACTCTCTCTTGCTTGTTTTATTTGATTTATTAGTTTCAATTCCAATTATATTGTATTATATTGTGTTATTTTGCTTTCTGATATCTTATTTAGTAAATTAGCTTTCCTCCTCAGATTGTTGCCACTGTTTTGTTTTCTAGGCCCATCTCCCTTTCCCCCTTCCTCTTTCCTGGGGCATGGGTCTGCGGGTCCCCCGCACCAATTGTCGCGGAACCGGGCCAAACCTGCCTGTAAACCATTGGCATGCTGTTAATATATCATCCATGTAATGATAAATAAGGAGGTGAGGTCTAGCTTTTCATACTGGTTGTAATGCATTTGTCACATCGTCAGTTGTCACATTGTTGGACTATTCTCAAAGCATTGCCTATCCATCTGTGCCTGGGCTTCTAGTGTTGCCCAGACCTCCTCCCACATGAGCTCCTCCATGCCAATGTGAATTAAATTAGTCAAATTATTCATAGCCCGAACGATAGCCTGTTCTCAATATTCAGTCATAAACACAGTGTATTGTATGGGAGACAGCATCATTCATAACAGAATTTTTCAGTCATGAGGGGTCATAACATAGCTGACAGCAATTGCAGCCAAAAGATTATATGTAAAGGTGGACTGAATTCCATAATTTTTCATCAACTTCCTTACTTCCTTCACCACCTCATAAGGCAGGGATTTCCACTGGAGGTGGGGAGGGGGAAGGCGCCAATTTGCATGATAACATCACAGGAAAACCTTGCAATGTATCACCATCGCTCCATGCTAATGCTTCTTTCCTGCACTGCTCTAAAGCATTGTAACATGCTGTGGGAGCAACGACATTTCTCAGTTTTTGCATTTTTTCATTTAAGAAAAGCAGCTAATGCAGAGGTAGGTACAAGTAGATTGTGAAGTTTTAAAATCATCTGTAATGCTTCAAAATGTACTTGTTACTCCATAGTGAATGCCCATAATTCCTGACTACTCACCATCTGTCCTGCAGAGCAGTGCTAGCATGCGCAAAACAACCTTTCCATAGTTCAGTCAGATGATGCTGCCAGGCCAGGCTTGCTCAGTTTTGACTTGATTTGCCCCATGTAGTGGCACCATTTGCAGTATCTGAGACACAGACACAGGATGTGGACAATCCAGATCATTTATTACAGGTCCTAACATCCCTTATATACATACACAAGTTTTCTCTTGTAACTTTCCCACCCACCTTTACATGTCAATAAAATAGTCCAGAAGCACTACTTAACCATGCATGCAGGCACTTTTCCACTCAGGGTCATGAATTGTTCCAAGTCATGCACTCTTCCTCCTTTGTCATGGTCTTTTTCTTGTTCTACAGCTTCTGCTCTAAATATACTTTCTTGTAATCCCACACACATTTCCTTGTTTTTTACTGAAATCTTCAGACTAAGTCCATCAATTTGGAAGCCATATAGGGGTGGGCTGTAACATGATGATGAGTTTGGGCAGGGAGCCATTGATCAGGGGGCCCCCTACTGGCCTATCCTGAATCCTGAATAGTGTGTGTGACTATGGGTCAGATTTCAAAAGGATTTGCCTCAAGCAGATCTTCAAGATCAGATCTTGAGATTTTTTCCTTTGGAACACCCAGGTCCAAAGATTCAGGGACCTGAGTGTCCACCAAGGCACTATTTCAGATTTGTTTTACAGGGATAGCTAAACCTGATCTTTTTCCGTTAATACACAAAGTTGCTGCTTTAATTTCTCAACGCAATCACATAATGAGAATATCATTCTCAAGGGTGTTACTTGAACTTCATGCATTCAGTAGTGGCTACACCACAGTGGATGCAGCCAGCCGTTGCTCCTTTGCAATAAGAATATCTTTATCTGACCCGTAGAAATATTCTGCCATGCAGGATAAGGATTGAGGTAAATTGCCATTATCCCATAAATGACTCAATTTTTCAACTACAGTTTCAAGAACTTAACAGGGAGAATTCCAGAAACCCTGGGATATGCCCTGGCAGGGTTTTATCCAAAGGGGAGATGTTTTCACCCTTGACCCATTTAAAGATGCTCCACAGAGAAACCATTTTTCTTTATGGTATTTTGACTTGGCTGGCTCAACAAATATAAAGGCAAAGCAACCAGCACAAGAAGGAGATGTTACAAAAGGAAGGAAAGAAATGCTCACCCATCTCTGAAGATTTAGTCTCACAAAGAAAGAACTCTAAAGGTCCTATAAGGGGCCCTTCCTCAGTGGCAGTTAACCTTTAAATGAGGTCTAAGAGGGATGCAACCTGTCTCCACATCTTCCAGTTACACATGTGAATTGCCTTCGCTTGTGCACCCAGTGCTGACAGGGTCCTTCCTTCAGATGCTCATTCAGTGGTTCAGGCTGTGACTTAGCAATCACCATAGAACATCACTGTGTCTTATTTATTGCGATACATTCAATAAAATGTGCTAGCACAGTACAACATCATGGCTCAGTATTAACTGATTCACAGCAAGCAATGAAATGTATTTACAAGAATAAATCAGAATTACATATATTTCTTGCATTCCATCTTATCAGTTTCTTCTTCTAAAATGCAAGATTTGGAGTGTAACAGTCCACAGGTTTTTTTTTTCAGGGCACGATTCTTCCAGAAATTTGAAGAACAAAAGCTTGTGGAGCTAAAACAATACATCTGAGATAAGTACTACAGTACTCAAATATATTGTTTCTGGTCAGTTCAAAAATCAATTCAACGTTCTCTTTCTTTTTCTTGTGTTTAATTTCTGAAATGCTTTGGGTTGGAACATGGTTAGCCAATCTCTTGTCTCTCATGGGCAATATTGCTGCCCATGGCAATTCCTGTTAACTTGTGTAAAACATATAATAAACAACGCATAGAAATAACAAGATTTATTTATGTGTTTTTATTAATATATAAAAAACATGGAGCTACAAAAACATAAAAATAGTTCGATTTTGTACAGTGTCTGAGGCACAGACTCAGATGTGGACAATCCAAATAGTTTATTACAGGTTTTAACATCCCTTATATACTTTCACAAGTTTTCTNTGCCATAGTTTCATTTTAAATGCTATTAGTGTCTGAGACAGCACGGATAATTTTTACCTTGAAGATGCATGTTTATCTCACTGAAATGAGTGTTCAAATCCAATAAAAATGCTAAGTCAGTGAACCATTTTTAATCTTCATGTTCTGGCACAATTTTTTCTTTTGCATAAAAATTTGATTTCACTTTATAAAGTCTTCCTAACATTTTACCATAACTTAGTCACCTGCCTTCAGAAAAGTGATGACCCCGTAATCAGCATCCATACTTTTAAGGNGAAAGTCATTGGTTCTCAGCCTTCCTTTCTCATGCTGTTTATCCTGTTCCACCGATTCTGCTCTAAATATACTTTCTTGTATTCCCACAAATTTGTTTTTGTGTGGTTGCTACTTCTAGTGGATTCTCGAGGTGTTTGTCAGATTTTTGATGANCAGTGATTCAATCCCTCAAACTTTATGAAATTCACAGTCTCGATGATGTTCTGCATGACATTATCAATTTTTAAGGCTTTTGTACATAAATTTTCTTGATGTACAATACAGTGATATTTTATCAAATATGAGTTACCAGATGTAATTGAACCATATTCTATTAATTTGTAAGTGTCTCTCTTTTACCAACTGTCACTGGAGCACCATCAGTAGATATACTAGATATACCGGTAAAGATTAAAGAAAATTATTTTAAAGCATTTTTTACTGCTCCATATAAAACAGGAGATTTAGTTTTGTCTTTCAGTGTCACCAAAGAAGCTATTTTTTCAGTGATTCATTATGAATACCTCTAACAAAAATGATGAGTCACGTCTGTAGCATGAGCATTTTCACCTAGTGTCAAAGCCTAGATTTTAAATAAGCAGCTTTACTCTCCAAGCTTTTTTTCAGTAGACTTTCCTATTTCTTCAGTTCACCTGGCTATAGACTAGTGAGACAAATAGATTTTAGAAAAATCCATCTTTTCAGAACACATTATATCTGCCATGCTTTTCATACCTTGTTTAACAAACTCACTAGCAGGAAATGGCTTTGATTTATTTCTTTTTCTTTTTTTTTTTTTTTTTTCAGTCAGATTTGCCACCACTATGGGAACTGCTGAGTCACAAGCTGAACCACTGATTGGACACCAAGAGAAAAGACCTGACCAGCCCTGAAAGCACAGGTGAAAGCAATTCACCTCTGTGACCAAAAAGGGTGGAGCCAGCTCCACTACTTTTAGATCTCATTTTCAGGGCTGTCTGCTACTGAGGAAGTATTTTGTGCTGGAGATTTGTACTTTGTGTAGTCTTTCTGTGAGCCTAACTTTTCAGATACAGGTGAGTTGTTTGGCTTTTTTGTAGTAATCTCTCAGTGTGCGTACCTGAGACTGCTCCTGCTGCCTTTACACTGTCACATAGCTAGCTTTTATTATTGAAACTAAAACTCAAAGGAACTCAAAATATTTCACTAAGGTGATAGACTGTTTTCAGCTCTACTGATTTGTCTTTATGAAGATTTCTCGATGTGCCTCAAATTTTGCAGTGTGTTTCTGAGTATAATATTGTTTTCAGGTATGTTGTATTTGAGAAACAAAGTATCTTTAGAGCAGAGGGAAGTGAGCTATGCAGTCAGAGCAGCACAGAGGGTAATGAATTTTATTCAAAATATACATACCCATGCAGGTATTCACTTTAGATAACCCTAATAGGCAACAAGCAGGAACTCCCTAAGTAAGTGCAATATGTACTCTAGTACGCTAAAACAGAAACTCTCTAAGCAAGCACAATACTACTTATTGATCTTTGATAGATAGACAATATGCCCAGAAGGAGGAACTTAACTGTCAAGCTATACAGTTTTACACAGTAGATTGAGGCCTTGAACTTGGCTTTCTAAGCAAATACTGAAGCAATGGTAGTGAGAACCCATGGTTGATTTTTTTTCTGCAGCTTGAATGATCATTTTCTAATTTTATGTATTATTTTTTATTGTATTTTTATCTCAATTTATTTACCTTCAGTAAATAATCATTCAAATGCACATTGGTTTTCCTTAGAAAAAAGAACAACAAACATTATAAGGCTTCCCTGTATGTGGATGTAGCCTCTTAACTGTTTGTTACCAGTAGTAGCTTCTTCTCTACAAGTCAGTTTGTAGGTGAACTAAAGAAAATCTCATTGTTCTTCATAACTGGGTGAATATAATATCAGTGAAAGGGTGTCTGAGGCAAACATCTTTCATATTTGCATTAAAGACCATAATAAGAACACCAATTTCTGAGATGGGCATATACGGAGGGAATTTGGAAGCAGACAAAAATAAAATTCTATGACTCTGTGAAAACAACCAAGTCTAAGCAAATGCCCTCCACTCCCCAGCCCCACCCCCCCACCCCCCCCGTCCCAAAAAGAAAAAAGTAAATTAGAAATAAAACCCTAAAACTAAAACAACAGCCATACAGACTCATGCACAAACACTCAAATGCATGAACAAATAAAGAAACAAAACAAGGCACAAAAGCAGTGGAAAACTTGAAGGCAATGAGAGATGCAGTGATGATGGAGCAGCAAATCATCAGAAATACCTGTAGATGAAATCTTCCATAACTAACAATGCGAAGGGAGATGTACATGTGCCATAATAATAACAAAAAGAAATTCAAGCTCAATAACCATCATTATTGTATTATAATTTATAAGTTACTCTCTTCTATGAGGTCCTTTTATTTACTGCAATAGCCTAGAATGCAATAAAATAATAAGTAGCAACTAGTAATGATGTTTTACTCTCTCCAGCTCTGAAATAAGACCCCTTACCATGCTTGGACTAAAGAGTTTACAGCACATCAGTAAAAGGTTTGTGTAAATACTAAGGGCAGAGAAATTTCTAAAAAGTAAGCAGTTAATTGACAATATTTAATCTGTAGAAGGAATTGCTCTGTTTCGACTAACTATAAAACTATGTATAAGGCCTGCTCCATACAGAATTCAGAGATTCACAGTGCAAGGTAATAAGAATCCCAAATGAATTTTTGTCCTTTTCACAGAGCCAAAGTGAAAAATTTATCCACTGCAAATCACAAAATATACATAGAAATCTCCTGCAGCACTGGAGATGGTTGAAGCCTAGCAAGAAACCTCTGTAGCGTCTTCAAACTATTTCCTACAGAAAACTGTCTGAATTCTGACTCATCTCCATCTTCTATGTTGCTACAACATATTAACCAATTGTAGTTATCCTCAGATATCTTTTTGCATTATTTTTAATTGCAACACTTTTCCAGGTAATGTTGTATGTAACAAACTAACTATATAATCCTGACTGTGAGGAGCTATTAACCCTTTCCATTTGGACTGGAGTAGGTAAAACCATGGATATCTTCTATTTGTCATTATCAATTCATGATCAGGTATGATGCCAACTGTAGAACAGTTATAAAGCTTTCTGTGCTTTGATTATTTCAGCATTTGCCAAAACTCTGTCCTTATTGCTCTTCTTGTTCAAATGTAAAACATCAAAAGGATATGATGCTGTCAAGACTAGAAGCTATCAAATGAACAAAAACAAACGCACAAAAATTAAGTGTAATTTCTTGCTCAAACCGGAATGGCCAATAGTTTGGTAAAGGCACTTTTAAAGTATGCAAGCAACAAAATGTTTTTGTTTTTTGTTTTTGTTTTTTAGCAGAAGAGAGAAAGTAAAAGCAAAAGATGTATTACTGTGTAATTATAGATGTTCACTTGACCCCAAGCCAACAAGAAAGGTTGTACTTTGCTTAAGCAAAATGGTACGCATTTACAGTATTGCTACTATAACACTGTACGTCTTATGCCACCTGGTGGACAATTTTGCAATTTTAGTATTCTCTCATACTGAGAAGTAATTGATATGACTGCTAAAACCTGGGAGAAATTTCTATTTTTTTTTAAATTATTTATTACATGCGTTAGTTCTTTCTTGTTTTAATAGCCTGAGAGGGAAAAAGATACTACATAGGGTTGAGAGCATGTCAAACACTTTCATTCAATAGCACCACAATGTCATGTAGCTTTGAAGTAGTAATGAGATTCCTACATAACTGTAACTGTATTTGCCCACTTAATTAGTACCAGTGCTTATCCTCTCAGAACTCTCATTACTAATGTGCAGAAATAGTGACAAATGGAGAATTTAATTTGAAAATCTAAGTGTTTCATTAGCACTATTTCTTTATTGTATCACTTTTTTAACAAAACTTCTTAATGATGCAAGATTTATTTTATTTTTTTCATAAGAGGAAAAATAATAGTGAATCACATGCTAAGATCAGATGACAATATTCTTATTCAAAGCCAGCTCTATCTCCAAGGACTAACCAAAGTGAGCAGTGCTGTTTGAAGGTAGGTAGCATATAGTTTAGGGTAAAAAAAAAAAGTATGTTACCTCATAAATACTATTAACATAGAAAGAAGAAAATGTTTTCCAGCAGTCTTGTATTTAGAATACTCTGGTCTATGGAACAGTAGTAAGCAAAAGGAATGCATGTGTTTTTGAAATAATACACAGTAACAGTTGAGTCTTCCCTTACTCGTATTATATAAGATAAACTTCACTGAGAGCAATGGAATGGCATTAGGAATCAGAAAAATCAACATTTCATCAGAATTTACCAAAATCTGGTTCTATATGGATTTTTATTCCTTTTTTTTTTTTTCTGATTCGTGTCAATAAATGCTTATGTAATTAAGAATGGATAGAGCAGAAGTGTGTTATGAAAATCATCATTTTTTAGATTTTAGTGATCTACTATGTTGAAATTTGCTTTTATCAAATAAAACTCCTTTCTAGATAATGTCCATAGTTAATTTGGATATTATAGGACCAGAGTAGGAAGTTTTCATTGTTTTCAGTCATTCTGTACAGATAGAGACTTGCTCACAGATAGCATGTCATCATATGATAAAATCTGTTGTCAGGCTGTGACAACAGTTGCACTGGAAATGTTTGCCGGTGTCTGAAGGATGCAGTATCTTTTTTTTTTCACTTTAATTTAGGGAATCACTAAGTGTTGATAACTAGTAATTTAGGGAGAAATATGTATTTATTTAACACTGGAGAAAAAGAAAATTGTTGCAAAGTTTTTTGTTCTGTTTGTAGAGCACACACTGGGTTTTGGATGTCCAACTTCTCAGTTATCTGGATTTCTTCTGTTTTTAACTTATGATGACTAAATCTTTAGTCATGAGTGGCTGCTGTAATAGGAGACAATCTATTACAACAGTTTCAGTGGGGGTCTGTTTTGTTTTGGTTGGTTGGTGGCCCAGTGTCACATGAACAGGTGGCAAGGAGTCTGAGGAGCAGTTTCTCCCTTGCTTCAAACATTGTTACCTGCATGGATGAACTCAGAAGAAGGAAAGTTAAATTCCACATGGAGATTTTTTCACTCTGACACTTTAGAAAAACAAACTTCTTGTTCCCAGGAGAACTTCTTGTTCCCTACTATGTGCTGATACAGGTCTTTCTCTGAATAGTCACAGAATTATGAATTGTATACCCTGACAATATTAACCAAAATATTTATGAAAGAACAGATGTCAAAATGTTGAACAGGAAGATTGCACAGTTCTCATGTGAAATAAGCTACTGAAACCTCATCCGTTTGTGCAGAATATTTTACACAAAAGGAAATGTTCCAGGAAGTATCAGTTTCTGATTAAAATGTTGAAGACTTGTCACTAGTTAAACCAGCTTGTTTTAATTTCTAGAAGGATGAGAAGGGCTTTTTGTACAAGGTTGCTTCCAGCTTTCTGCAAGTGTTCAACCTGGTGTATCTTTGTATTTGTAACTCTTACTTAGAGTTTCTGATATTATACAGTAAAACAAACCAAAAATCCACAAACAGAAAAAGTTTGTACTTTTTTTTTAATAATGTTTTTGGTGGGGGCCTGTGACTGTATTGTTATAAATATATGAGAAAATATTACAAAAAAGTCTTTTTTTTAGAGAAATGCAGTCTTTGGTTTTAAAAATGTTCTATACATATTTTTTTTTAAATACAACTATAACTCAATCATAATTTCAAGATAAGGGACAATGTTGGCATAAATCAAGTAGACATAAACCAATACTAAATACATCTTGCCTGAAAGTTTAAAAAGATTATTGACCAATAAAATATTCTTATTCTGGAGCAGTCTTGGAGAAAAAGGAAAAAGGGAAAAATACAAGAGCAAATTTTATGATGGAATTCTTGAAATCACAAGGGTTTAAACTTTACAGATCTGAAAATCTATTCTGACTTTTTATTCCACTCAAATATTTATTGTACATGCAGTTTTTTGGGATTTTTACATCATCAACCAACCTGCTTTCTTTCTGGCTGTTGTGTCTCAGGAAGTATGTAAAGTTTTTTCAGTGCAAGTGAGAGACAGATTCACAGATTTTCTTTGTGCATTTGTAGGACTCCTGTGCATTTGTCTTGTCGTACTCAGTGGATATCAAGGGAGGTACAACTTTTTCTGTCTCCTGAGCTGCACCTCCCGTAGTCAGCAGGGGTTGCTACTTTCAATGAAGTCATCCAAGACTCAGAGGAATAATACAGATAAAATTATTGAGAGTTTTCTAACAACAACTCATACTTGGCTAACATAACAACAACTCAAAATTGGCTAATTTGCTATTAATGATTAATAAATGTCACAGATAAGATAATATTAGGCAACAGCTACTACAAGGAGTGAAAGAGTAAAAGAAAATAAAGAGAAAATGTAGAAAATGGGTAAAGAGAGACGGACAGATATACAGACACACAAAAACAAAGAGGTTCACCCCGCTCCTTGATCCAGAGTTGTCTTGGTGTCAGGTGTTGATTTTCAGTAGTGGTAGGTTATCCAATTTTGTGCTTGTTAGTTAATGACTAACAGGACAGTATGTACTCTTACTTACAGTCCAGAGTGATTGAGCCTGCGCTTTCAGAGGCTCACAGAGTTTCCAACTCTATGAATCTCAGCAGGAACTCTTTTATTCCTGTCTTCCAGGCCTTACAAATTTAAAATAGCAGAGATAAGAGGAAAAGGTAGATGCCAGCTTATATCTTGCCTTCACAAGATACAGTGGTATCATCTCCCAGTCTCCTGTATCAAACTGGAATCAATTGCTCATAGGCTAAGTCTTCAAACAGAAAATGCTCCCTGGCCCTACCATTCAAAAGCGAACAACTCCAAACAAATGCTTTCAAATGTGAAACTGTCCATGAAGTGATGTTGATTTGAGACATTCCTTATCAGTCTCAGAGGGCACATTTGGAGTGAAAAGAGTAAATTGTTCTGACCTGTAACAATCAGTACAACAGAAATAGGCTGACTTTAGGGTATCATTAAGAAAGCAAAATGCTGCATATCTTGTTCTTAAACAGTCACTCAAAGATCTAGTATATCTTGTTCTTTTATATTTTACTTTGAGGTTGATGATCTCTAAATAAATTGAAATAGCTGGAAGATTCCATAGGGAAAAATAAGTGTGTAACCTAGAATACAGATCAGTGTAGTATAAAATACCAATTTCTGAAAGCAGCTGTAGAGACAAAGGATTTTTCCTTTCAATTTCAGAAGGAAAACAGTAAAGCTAAACTTTTCTCACTAAGTTACAGTGGGGAACTCAGAATCTCAAGATTTTTCTTAAAAAGACAGGGTTTGGTTAAACTAATTAACTAATTAATTTGTTTAAACTAATTAATTTGTTATTGAATTTAGGTAATTTGCAAGCTGTTCGTACAATGAAATATCTTTGAGTGTAATTAATGTTTTCTTTTCCATGATGTGTTTGCATTCATTTAAAGGGAAGCACAATACTTTGGTAGCTTTTATATTGTTGTTACTGCGAGTAGACTAAAAAAGTAATCCCCTTTTATAAGAGAAAAGAAAAAAAAAGTAGAGAGAGAAAGAAACAGAGTAAAAATGAAATAAAAAAACCCACACACACAAAAAAAATACAGTTGCCTCCTACCTTTACTTTCTTATAGGATCTGCAAAACTGCTTACTAGGTGTGCGGCTAAATACAATCTTTTCCTTGATTTTAATTATGAACACATTATTTCTTCCTGTTACTTTTTTATTGTTTTATTTGTTGTGATTTCTGGTTAACAGCAAAAGTTTCAACCTGCTGTCAACTAGTAAACTTCAAATACATACTATACTTGCAAGAAGAAGAAACTATAAGTATCTTGTATAGCAGTTTCCCAGTTTCCAATGTATTATTCTTCTGTCAGCAGTATGAGTGAACCAGCACTGCCTGCATGAATAGATACGGAACTGAAGCAGATTCCGTGGGGAACAGCAAAATCTCTATTCTATGTCAGGCTTCGTCTCACCCATGTTTATCTTTTCACAGCTACGTTAGACACGCAAAGATCTTCTCGTAGTTAATGGAGAGCAATAGGCCTTTTTGTGGTGCTTCACTCATCTGATCATGGGTGAACGGATCAACTACGTAAACTTAGTGACTTATTCCAGTCTTAATGATTCTGTGATTCTAGTTTAGTGTAACCTGAATCTTAACCCACATGACACTGACAGTGCTGACGAGCATTCTGTCAACTGTAAAGGGAGGATTATGTGACAAGTTGATCCGTTAGATGACTATATTCAGATGAAGCCTTACCTGATTTGTTAGGGAGAAAGATGCAATACTTTTGTTTTGTCAGACATTTACTTGCTGTAATCCCATTGACTGCTCACTGAGCAGCAGAGTTGATTTTACAGCAATCAAAGTTTGGAATGAAGTAAATTTCAGTGGAAGCTGAAGACTATTGAACAAGAGATGGTTTTTTTTGTTTGTTTTTCTTTTCTTTTTTTTTCTTTAAACTTAAAGGATTTTAAAGAATAGCATGGCAAGCTGGACTGAAAAANATTTTTTTTTCAATCTGAGTTGTCAAAATAACCCGGTGAATATGTCTATAAAAGACATAGGTGTTTTCTCAATTGCATCATCAAACCTACTGTCCTTGCAGATAGCTAGTTTGCAAGGAGTGTGGCTGAGACATGCCCTGGAGATGATGGTATCTTTTATATCCATGCATGCCATCCTTGGATGTGTAAATATTTGTCCTGAAAACTTGTAAACAGGCAGTACACATGCTGACAGAGAAGTTACCTTGTGGATGGTAAGCATTTAGAAAACAGGTTATGCTGTATGTAGGCTTTTCAGGATGGTATCAACACATCCTAAAACTCATGTAGAGTGGTCCCCCCTAGAGGTAGAAGTGTGTTGTGGTTTCGTGGTTTTGGTGCCGGTATTCCATGTCAGAACATCATGCAGGCAATTAAGGAATTAATGCTGTGCTGGGAAGCGGCAGAGGGTTGGAGCTCCGGGCCTGACACCAGGCCCGCTCTCTCTCGGCGCGCTCTCTCGGCTGCCGCGGAGATTCAGCGCGTGCGCTTCCCCTGCAGTTCTTCCCTAGCGTAAGCTCTCAGATTTGGTTTGGAAACTTTGTCTCTCTCAGTTGTTCAATGTTATTAAATTTAGTAAAGATACCGTTCCTCCTCAAATCGTGCCATTGTTTTTTTGTTTTTTTTTTTNGATAACACAAAGTGGTAAGTAGAGAATGTTCTTTTAGTCTTTCATTTGCATAATCTCCCCCACTGTCAGCCTTGTCTATGGGTAGAACAATGAAAGCCTAGTTCATCATGAAGTTGGAAATAAAGCAGACTCAGTGCTTTTGTCACAGTAGTACTTATAATTATATTGCATTCTTTCTGTTTCTCAAGGAGATAGCATACTTTTCAGTTCTCAACATTTACCAGAGAGATTCAAGGTCTTTTAAGAGTGAAAATAAAATAGCATGCTCTTTTTCTTTTGCACAGACACAAATGAATAGAGCCATATGGATTTCAACATATTTCAAGGTTTTTGACTGAGGTATTGAAGATCTGACACTGTTCAAAAGTAGTAGGTGGTGATATTAAATACCTCTCTGCACTCAACACTTCTAAGAAGTGCATAAAGTTTTATTAGATTGCAGTGCAGCACTTTTGAATGTTGCACAAAAAAAAAAAAAAGTGTATAGTCTGTAAATTATGAGTATTTTCAATGTTTGTTTAATCTAGATCACTTATAGAACTATCATGTTTTATATGCTACAACTCTCTGCTAGTATTTTCCCTGAGAGATTACAATTCTAACTGCAGTGGTGCTACTCTGAACAAAGAAAGAATTAGTCATTTCTTTTACAGTATGTAACTGTAACAGCATAGAATATATATCAATACAACAATAAAATACATTGTGGGTTTTCAGACCACTGTACCAGGAAGTTTTCACTCTCTTCAGATCACCAAAAGCTTACTGTGTACTTTTCAGTTTGAAGAAGTACAAGGGTGGGTGGCTCTACTGAAAACCTCCAACTGGTGAATGGAAACATTCTTCAAGGTATGTGACACAGTAACATAATTGTGAGCCTCTGGCTCAGCTCAGAAACTCACGCAAAGCCCACTCAGATCTATTTTTCCTGCCCATCTATGGCAAATGACTTCTGAAAGTAATTAGAAAGCTCATCTAACATCTTCAGTTCTAAAAATCTTACCAGGCTGCTAGTTTTTATGTAGTTGTTGTTTTTAAGTCTGTATTTGTCAGAACTCAGAAACTTAACAGAAACAGGAAAAAATATGAAATCTAAGAGATGAATAGAAAATTATCTGGCAGGTCAACGTGCAGAAAGGAAAAGACAGTATGTATTTCTCTTCTAAGTCCAATCATATTCAAGTAGTATGCAGAAGCTACAGTCATGTCTGACATCTACAGTGCTTTGTACTAGGCATACTGTAGATGTTTAATAGAGGCAGTCCCGGAGTAATAAGGTAGAATTATTGGAACTTCCAATTTAACTGTAACACATAGTTCCTAACAACAATCAATTGTATGAAAGAGTAAACTGTAGTATACTAAAGCTCTTTTATTGTCATTTATCTGTACACCATATGCAATAGAAAATGAAGATAACTATGGTTTGTTACTGTGGTAACTGGGATTGAATGATGCAGGCAGTATAATAGGGAAGCAAATATGTATTTGCTCAGAATGCTTCAGTGATTCAGTAACTTTAGCGAATTACCATGTTAACGCCATCCAATCTGTTAAATATGTATTGAGTAGATAATGAGGCTGTATCCTCAGTGCCATCATTTATTTAATGTAAAACTCTAGTTTATGGCTACTGGTTGGGAATTATTTCTAAAACCTTTACCAAACAAATTCCCAAGATATAGACTGGAGGTCACTGTCAATTTAAACGCAGCAAGGTTTTCAAAATGTCCTGTTGTTTTTTTTTTTTTTTTCCCTTGTTTCCAACTCATTTGCATTAAAATATAGTTAAAAATACATTAATACTTCCCTAATATTATTTTAATTTGGAATTATCTACTGCATTCACTGAACTGTGCCTGTCTTGCAAAAATCACCTGATGTATCCTCATCCTGATATAAATGATAGTGTAAGAAGAGTTGATAGTGTCTTCTCCATGATTTACTTTGCAGCCTATATATTAGTAACATAACTGGTTTTTTTTTTTCCTATATATAGCAGAATTAAGTGTTCTAGATGGATTTCCATTTCTCTTAAAGTTTACTACAAGTATTTCCAACATAATTAGTAGTTTTTCCTTATAACATTACTCTAATTCATTGTCTATACAGTTTTTTTAATATATTTTCCTGTGCATCTATGAATTGCTTCCAAAGTATGTGTTAAACTAAGCAAAAGACTATTACAGCGCAGTATTTTAAATTCATGTTTTAAATGTATTTTTTTGACAAATTTCCCTAGTAAGCTTCATTGAATAGTTTAATACTTCAACTCACTGCATATTTAATGCTGAGCTTGGGAAATGATTAATATCTTTTATAGACTTATGAAATGCATGCTCCCTAATTCTTTGTTTGGACAGGACTTCCTCAGATGTTATATAAATAAATATAAGGGTTAAAATCCTGCTGTCATTTGATTCAATAACAAAACTCCTTCTGTTTTCAGTAGTACTAAGATTCCACTTTCTTTGTCCAATGCTTACAAGATCCAACTAGGATGTAGAGAGCATTATTTGATGTATTTGTCATTTACCAGAAATTTAAATGATGTATGAAAATATGTCAAGTTGAAATACTATTGCTATTGATAGTAGCAATATATAACATTACCAGAAGAGAAAGCAGCTAGATAATGGTGGGAATTTTTAATGCAAATGAGTTATAAATCTGCTTTTTCTTCAAAAAA
>VXAB01000169.1:0-10098 GCA_013399175.1 Odontophorus gujanensis
TTAAGATAACTCACATTACAACTATTTACTGTTCTTCTTTCCTTTTTGCAAAAAACTTAAAATGTTTCTTCACCCCAAACTGTTTAAGGGCTTTCACTTCTGGCTTTTATCAGATAGGCTAAATGTCACATTTTCTTTTTTGCTTTTTCTGTGTCAATCTTCTGATCCACACACAAATATGCTCTATTACCTCTGTGGCAGACATTGCTTTTGTCTTTAAAGATGAGCAACTTTGCTCTTCCAGCACTTAATCAGTGAATACCACACAGAGATGTAATGCACTCTCATACAGTCTTTAGTATATCAACCAAGGTTTGTACAACCTATGAACCAGAAGACTATTAAAGATCATTTCACCACAAAGGACATATTTGTTTTGTGATCTGAATACTTCAGTAAATTGAAAAAATTGAAAGAAAAATGGCAGAAAGTTAATCCTGAAGTCAAGTCAGCTAGTTAAATCGTATATTCGCTATACAACCACCACTAGGCAAGCCCTACATTTTTCCAGATGTTTATTACAGGATGTGCCTGGACAGGTTTTCTTCCATAAAATCTCTTTGACACAAAGACATTGAATTTTAAGTACCTTAATACAAAAGCAGACCTTTTAAAGGGGATTTACTTAAACTTTTAATATAAAAAAAATAAATAAATGAAAAAATAAAAAAATAAAAAACAGCTGGAAAGGGAATAGAATGAAAATGAAGTAAAATAATACTTACTGAAAATCTGTTACTAAATTTCTGTCTTTTTCTCCACTAGACACAAATGCAAACTCCTAACTCCGTATGCAGTCAGCATCACATACACAATAGTCCTTTTAAGCCCAGCATTTTCTAGAAGATTAAGATCTGATCAAAAGAACACTGAAATTGCTGGAAATTTTGCTATTTGCTTGAACAGCTCTGGATCTGGTCCATACTTATTTTGTTAAGAATAAGTGCTCATGGCAACTCAGTTTAAAGCTATAAGAAAACAACTCTGGTTATAACCTTCATAAAAAGATAATAAAAATCAATGTATGCTTTCTTTTCATTTACTTTACTTCCATAATTATTAAAATGGAAAATTCCAGCACTTTGTTCCAATATCTAATCAAATTCATTTGGTCTGAGGGAGAGAAATGAAAATAGAAGTCTGTTTCCCTGTTCTGAGATGTATCATTACTTCTAGTGAAACTAATTATTATTTTATCCCTCGGTTTGATTTCAACCCAAAATTTATTTGTCAAAAAATAGAGAAGACAGCATGACATACTTTTTCTTTCCAGAAAAGGCTCTCCATGTTGCTGGTTCTAGGATTCCTTTGTGTCCTAATTGCCTATGGGCTTTTCCTCAGAATTTCACATGTTCATTAAAGGCAAAGTCAGACGTCTGCAAATGACAGTTTTATTTCCTCTTGCATGTATGTGTGAGTGCATATATAGACTTTAGAGAGCTAAGTTAAAAAATGAATATAGTATCAAATGATAAACACTAAGAGTATAATTCCAAAACATTTTAACTAAAACATATGCTAGTTGGATACAGAACATTCCTAATTTCAGGTAAAACTTCTACTGTTTGCAGTGAGTGCCAGAGAAAATAAGTTTATATTGTTCCTGTTAGAGAAAAACAAATATAAACAACACCACTAATAAAGAATTGTTGTCCACTGTCTGACAAACGCAGTTAGATCTGAGGGAGAAACAAAGCAAGATCTTCTCTTACTCCAAATAAAATCAGTGCAAAAAACTCCAGCTATTTAAACAGCAACGGAACAGATGCATGAGTTATGATGCTCTTACTGCTGGAAAGGTTAAACCATTTTGTAAATCTTTTTCTACCGCTCTCACAAACTGAGAGCTGTTATTGCCTAACATCACATTTGGTGACCAGATGGTACCAAGGGAACCTCTCCTCTAATTCAAAGGGATTTTAATACTTCTGCTAGGATTATTAGATCATTAATATGTGATTAACGTCTTCTATACATGAGTAGATAGATCATATATGTGATATCTGATCATCCAGCAAGAACGAGCTGGATCAAATTCAGGTTAATCATATAATCACAATTCTAGCATATTAGACAAATCAAGTAATATGGAACATTAGCTGACTTCTTCCAAGTTAAGACAGATATTATAAATTATCCAGCAAAGAGTGGACAACCAGTAAGCCTAGCCACTGCAAAATTAGCCTATCTAAATATTTTGAAGACATTTGAATGAGCCAAACGAGTTTATATGAGGCTGCATTTTGGCCACAACCATAGCACTTTCGATGCAGCACTGGAAGCTCTAACACTGCCCTTTTTGAACTGCCAGACCACACGTTCCTACAGAAGGCTCTTAGACTTCTGCTTTTAGAACATCCAAAGCAGGTGTTTCTACCTGTGCCTCACTTCAGTAGGCAGACTTCTGGAAAACCCTACTCAGATTAGGCTCATGCATGATAGTGAAGTGCAGTTCCTATATAGAAGAGTTTTACTCACTGATCTAATGAAGTGCTTCACAGAGGAGAAATAATATTATGTCCATCGTGACATTTATATACATAGAAAATTCAGACAGACACAGACATAAAAAGACTGAGGCACAGAGTAGTAAAGAAGTTCTTACAAATCACAACCACTACCAAAGCAAAAGTACAAGCTGCAATCTTTGGTACTACATCAAATGCCTGTATTTGCCTTTCCCTAAAAAACATATAAGATCTGAAAACTGCTTTATTAATCAATTCTAGAAATTTTCAGAACCAAATTATTATACGAAAAGGTCATTCTGGGAGGAGCAAAAAATTGTGGTTACATATTTATTTTCCTAGCCAAATGTTTTCTGATATTTCAGATTAGAATACCAATCAGATATTATCCTCCATCTTCTTCCACAGACCACGACACAAAGTGGTTAAGAGTACATATTATCTGTTGAAATTTCTAAAAGGGAGCATTCAAATTTAGAGATTTATGTACACAATTCTGTAGATAAAGGGCTTTTGATAATGTGAAAATCTTCTGAATTCTATCTTTTAAGCCTATAGTTACACTGCAAAATCAATGTATACAACTATTATTTAGCTTTTCTATCTCCGACTGCAGTAAGAGCAGCATTTTTGAAGATATTTATTGGTACTTTGGTAATATCAGAAAGGTTACTTCTTCCTTGCAAATTACGCTTATGTTCCTTTCTGTGCTAAGCAAAATATGGCAAAGGGTCAAAAGTGTGCTTTTTTTTTTTTTTTTTGCCCCCCAGGAAGCATTACGAACTGTCTCTGATCACCTTCAGATTCTTCTTAGAAACTATTGCCAGACTAAAACTGTAGGACCGTGCTCCCTGGGTCCCTACTGCCAGGCACTACAGCTCCAGGGGAGAGCAGCAGACAACCCTCTAACACTTTATTACAGATGAGACTTTCACAATTAAAACCTCACAATTGGAAACGGTGGTAAATAATTAAAAAATATTCCCACTCTGCTCTTGTCCCCACTGTTAGCAGGAAACAATTCCTTTCACTGTGTCCTGCAGTAGCAAGAATCCGTGAGAATCAGTGAAAACCATCAAACTCCTGAATGCTCTTTAAAGCTAAGAAAATCCAGGCTCTCCCACATTTCCAAGAGCTTCCCACTCTATGCTAAATCGCATTTACACAATTCATTCTTCCCTTTTATTCTCCCCACAATTTGAGCCTTTCCTGTCTCAGTCCTTTTTCCCTCCTTTTTCTGCAGATCCCTTTGCTTTCATGCCCAGCTCATGCAGAGCTATCGCAGAGCCCAAGTTACGTTTTCCTCCACCAAACTGACTCCTGCTCTGCTTTCGAAGGACAAACACTCCTGTCACAACCATACAGCAGTACAGATTACTATGCAAAAGTGCACTGCATCGCTGCTTTTAGAGGCAGAGCTTTTTGCAGGGCATTCTGCCGTTTGCTTGCAATCCAGCTGCTGCCTCCCCCAGCTACAAGATGTGCCGAACCATCCCTTAGAAGCAGCAGCTGCTGGGAGGGATGTTCTTGCTCCCGCAGCAGTGGGGCCATACACTGGTATTTGGTAGCGTGGAGAGCCGTTTTTGAGCTCAGACAGCGCAGAGCTTTGCCTGCAGAGAACTCCAAGAGGGTTGCCCCTGGCTCAAGGCAGGGTCCTCTGCTCCTGCTGAACTCCACGGCAGCTGCACTCCCCTCTCCCACGCACACACATCTTGCAGCGCTGTCATTTCTTTCCAAGCTCAACATCAAGGTCTGTGTAATTACATATAAGCATATGTATGGGATTGTATATGCATGTGGTGCTTCAAAAAGATTTGCATAGTAAAGCCTGCAAAAAGAGAAAACGCCAGAATTAAAGGAAGCAGGTGTGATTCAGCAGCTTGCTTGTGGGCATATTATGAGACAGTCACATGCGGTTGCAAGCTGCTTTGGTGCTTATCGTGCCAGCCCCCCACTCCCTGTAAAGCTGCAATCACCCCCTCATCAAACCCCAGTGCTTTGTTAGCATTTGTGTCCAAATGCACTTGGCAGTAGTGCTGCAGCCTCTCCCAAAACTGGGGAGCTAGGGTATGTGTTGTATAGGTTAATACACAACAGCATAGGGCATACAAGATACTCAACTGTAAGATCACCTCTTCCTGCCTGGTGCTGCATGCCTTGTGCCATGCTGTCATACCCAGAGAGGCTGAAATCCCGCAGGCACTGAGTCAGCTCAGATCCAACAGAAGCCGTCCTGAAAAAGACCCTATCCCAGAACGGGCCTCTGCTCCTGTTTGAGTGCCTCACTCCAGTGAACAAATTGAAGGACTGCTGGGCAGTGGGGAGGGATCTTTTAATAGCAGAGAGCCACAAAGCACGGGCACACGATGAGCAGCGAGACGAGCGATTTTAAAATCAAGCATTTATTATGCGTCTTTCATACTTAGGGAATAACATTTCCCCAGCGCTGCTGAGCGAGGCGCAGCACTCGGTGCCCCTTGCTGCAAGGTTCTGCTGAGCAGGGCACAGCCCCAGGGTGCCCAGGGACCACTGCTGGCACAGCCGTGGTCATGCTTTGATTTCTTAATTGAAAAGCTGCGGCTGTAGCAACACCAAGGCCCCAACACCCATAACAAGCAGGCTGCGGATGGTTGAGATCTATACACAGGCTACTCCTGCTCCACCTAATGAAGCGATAGCTAGCACTTGTGAGCCCCCCTGTGCATGTATAAAACCTGCTGATAAAAGGGGGAAGGGCATCCTAACAGTTCTTGTTAGGTTGTGGTAGTTCAGGATGGTGAGAAGTCTGGTAAGGCATTTTACCTACGTTACTGTGATTTAGTTGCTTTTATGTCTAATTTGTTTTCATATTCCTCTTGCTACTTTTGTTGCACTGATGTGTTCTTAGTTATTTTTTTATGCAGTAGCTCCTGTAACTGTCCTTCTACTCTATGTGTTTTTTTCTCTATACATGCTTTTTTTTCCCCCCCCCTGCTTTCTCCTGTTCCCTGCCACCAGTGGGTGTAGTAAATGTGTGGATAAGCATACGCATGCTTTGAATCTATATCCAGCTCTGCACAACCCCAGAAATAATTACTTTTGAGAAAAATGGTGTTCATCCTCCACAGCAATTGTGTGGAACTTATGAACTCACACAGCTGTTGTCGGGCAGGCTGCCCTCTAAGCAGGAGTTGTGAGAGAGAATCGGTCTAGCGTAGATTCTTCAAGGACCAGCTTATAAACTTCAGTGTGCAAACTGAAGATTTTAAGGACTCCTTGCTTTCATGCATCTTCCTAGGAATGGCAAAAATGATTTGAGGCCTCCATCTGCTAGATTTGCTCTTCAAAAATGCAGAGGTGGCAAAAGTTTTGAATTGAGCACTAGCTTTTTTCTTTTTTTTTTCTTTTTTTTTTCTTTTTTTACAGGCAAATAATATAACTTCCTATCTTCCTTGGTTATTCTTATATATGTCTGAATAGCTGGGACTTCCTCAAGGTTGAAACACAGACCCTTCCATAAGGCTATGGAAAGGTCAACACTGACTACCTACAACTTAGAGATGAAAGGTGAGTACTTGAGCATGTGGTCTAATGGGTAGATTCATATGGAAAAAATACAGACTTTACCATTGGTAGTACAAGCAGCTTCAAATAGAATAGCTATAAAAATACAGATGTGCACTCTCTTCTCAAATGATTCAATAATCATAACATCACTTTTCCCCATCTTACTTCTCTCCCTTCCTTGCCAGGGCTATTGTTACTTGTTGTGTAGCTGGCAAGGTTACCCAGAAAAGAATTATGCTGATGGCTACACATTCAGAAAACTGAGGCCTAAGAATGTAAAAGCTCCTGGGCAATCTATTTTTTTGTATATATTCTGTCAAGCACTGTACGTACAATATTATAAGAATAAAACATCTACTTCTTAAATACTACTTTCAAGGTGAACCTCAAAACAAGCTACGCTTTAGTTCAAGGCTTAAATTTTCTGTTGAAAAGAAAATAAACAGAACAAGTTTCTTTATTGTGAGTAGCTATATTTACCTACGACTTTGAGTGTATAATAAGAAGCTTAACAGTATCTCAAGCTACCATAGTTTTTCACTGTAGTTTCGTCCTCATTTGCACCAGTAATCATTCAAGCTTAGCAGCATTTGTTAAATTCAGATACACATTGACTGGATTCCCATGAACTTAATAATTAAATGAGTGCGGCTGATTGAGCCATATTGGAAAGAGATAAACATATACAGAAAATAAGGGCTTGATGATGCCTGCCTTGATAAAGGGGATAATATTTTGCTACTTGGCTGATGTGATACCTGGTTTCTATCTGTGGACTAAATGAAATTTCTGAAAATTCTAGTTGAACCATAAATAATTTGCCTTACTGAAGAATTTTGTACGAAACACCTTCATCAGGTAAGATAGATGTGGAGACATTGTTTCCCTCCTGCAAGTAAATGGATGAATTAAAAGGAGTATGTGCTTTAAAATGATTCCCTTGTGTAATGTCACTTCCATGGGTTTAGAATGAAGCTGTAATGCTACCATAAGAATAAATTCAATATAGTCAGATTTCCTATCACATAGGAAATGGATAAAAAAATAACAGGACATGGGGTAAGCTTATAGGAATTGGACCCCATGTATCTCAGTTAGCATAAGCCAGTCATGCAGAAGTGAGTATTCTGAAGTGACCAGGACTTCAGGTGCTCTGATATGGATGCTCTAAAAATGCCTGGTGATGAGAACATGTTGAGGGCTTAACTATGGAAAATCAAAGGGTTTTTTTTTATTATTTTATATATATATATATATTTGTAGTTATCTCAACACAGGCTTAAATCAGCTAAGAACACAAGTCTTTAAAGCAGGCTAGCATTAATAGACATTATAATAAAGTTCAAAAGCTGGAGAAAGTGGGATAGGAGAAATGGACTATACGCACTTACTGCATCATGCTGAGCAGCCTCTTGCTGCTTCAGCTGTCTCCTTGAAATCTGTACAAATGCTTGGGGACAAAGAAAAGGAGGCAGAAGATGGCCTTAAAAAATCCCTAACAGATGCATTTGAGGCAACTCCATTTGGGTCTGCAGAGTAGCCACTGTAATCCTTATTCAGAAAAACTCCTGGCACCTTCTGGAGATCAAATCTGATCACTGGCACAGTACAGAGTGTGTAATGGAGTAATAGTTTGTCTTCATTTATTAAAACAGCTGTCTAAGGTCATAAATACAACGAGTTGTTTTTATCACCACGAGTCCTCCCATAAGCATAAGGATGATGATTAACATCGTAGCTCCAGTTCTGCTTACATCTACAAGCTCGCAGCAGATGCTTGGCTCCAGCATTGTTTAAAAGCCATCAGAGAATATCTCGATTGCTGGTGACCTCTGTGAGAACTTTGGTGGCTGTGTATTGATCTGACCCAAGGAGTGCTCCTCAGGCAAATGCGAAGGCAGGCTTTTTTATTGATTAGCCAAATGGGGTAGCCTTCCTGTTTTGTCTCCTCATTGGCAATTAAGAAAGAAATCCATTGAGGGAGTGGTGGCAGTGAACCTTTGCCTCTGACACAAATAACCTTAATCAGACCTCTTAGTTAATTTCTGAAATTGTGCAGTATCGACCTCTGTTTGAAGCACGATTTTCATCCTATGGCCCTTTCAGTAACACATACACATCTTCCAGTTAGCAAAGCAGCCTTTTTTTTCTAATGGTGACATCTTTTAGTTCTTATTTACAATCATAATCGTATCATTGATTCCAGTAATCTTTTTGGCGCTGAGCTGTTATTAATTCCCTCAAAGGGGACTCGAGTGGGGTTGGTGTATTTATTTTAAACCCAGATAATTAAAATTACACCAACCAATAGCAATCTAAGATCAGGGGCAGAGAGGAGAAGTGGGGGAAAAATCCACAATTTCAGTGTTTTTAGCACAGAGTCAGTAAAGCGGCCACAATGGTCCTCAGGCTAAGGCCAATAACCAAACTCCATTTTGGTAACTCCAACTATACAGTTGGGAACAGCATTCTACTCCCAAAAACACATTAGGAAATCGTTTGTGCAATCCAAAATACTGCGCTTGGGCATTTCTGCCTAAGCAGTAGTGACCTACGTGACTCCATTTGTTTTAAAACAACTGAAATACTGCACTTGGCTAATGAAAAATAATCAGTTAACCCCCAAATGAGTGCAAAATACCTCATCTTCCCCAACTCTGCTTTAAACCAATTCAAACACAGGCAGGTCTTGCTTGTCCTTAGTGTCAAGAAAGAGTTTAGCTTAGGAACCACTGAAATAATTGGGAACATTCATTGCTCATGTCGCTATGACTTCATCACCGCCCTGTGTTGAAGGGCAAGAGAATGTGGCTGTGAGGCTGGAAGCCTTGTGCTTGGGGCACTGTAATGAAGCTGAATCTGAGGCTAAGCCAGTCCCTGTGTGCCAGCTATTCTCACCGCTCGTGCACGTGCACTCATCTTTTCATGGTGGTTCTCACCCAGCGCGCATGAGTTAAGCGAGAAGTTTCTTCTCTTTAAGAAAATCAGAGCAAACCAGTAAAAGGAGATGCCAGCAAAGTCCTGGTTGAGCAGGAGCATTATTTATTGCATGTTCTCCTTGTGAGAAAAATCCCCCCCTGGCAGCCACAGCCTTCGGGGTGCCAAGGAGGCACGTGAGGATGTCGGCAGAGAGTAGCCTTCCCAAGGTGCTATCCCTGTCTGCACCAGGGGTTTACAAACCTGTTGCCATCTCTTTACATCTCTGGATCGCAGCACAGTGATGTGAGAGATCTCTTTTCATGTGGCGAAGTAACTGCCAAATTAAATGATGGCAGATAGAAAAAGCTAAAAGCCACGGTGCCGGTGGTCTGGTGGTAGTCCTCTGCGTTAGCGACGGGTAAACACACAAACCTCGGCCGGTGCCTGGAGCAGACAGGCACCCGGTTTAAAGACAGCCCTCTGCATTTTCATTTAATCAATAACCCCTATCGAGGAGAGCAGCGTGGAGCATTAGAAATAAAACAGTGTTATTAGAAAATGATATACTGCACATTAGGATGTATAATTCATGTCGCCTTCATTTGCTCAGACCGTCGTGAAAATCCATAAATCATTTTCTCGTTCATGTTATCGCCCAAATGCCATTTGTCATTCCGCATTAGAGGGCTGCCTCAGATCGGCGGCGCTTTTAATTCACCGCTCGGGGTTTAACACAGCGCGGAACGACGCCCGGGAGCGCACCCACAAAATGGAGGCGCCCGGGGAGCGGGGAGGGGGAGAAAAGGGGGAGAGGGGAGGGGAGTCTGANCGCCGCCCCCGCCCCACGCGTGGGTGACGCCCGGCCGCGGGGTGCCGGGTGCTCCGCGCCGCTCTCCCGTCCTCATCTGCCGAGCGGCGACCCCGCACCGCCCGGCTTTTCCCGAGGACAGCCACCGTATGGCGAACGCCGGCCGGGGCTGCGGGGGCAGCCGCACCGACGGTTCCCCGCTCCCGGCCTCCGCCTTTCCGCACCCGCTTCACGCATCCCCTTGTGCCACCGCGGGCTTCTAGCAGCCGGGGCCGAGCCTGGCTGCCGGCAGAGCGACGTGCACCGGAGAGTGACAGGCCGGTCCCGGCGCTTCCCCTCCCCCCCCCCCCCCCCCCC
>VXAB01000169.1:12964-131358 GCA_013399175.1 Odontophorus gujanensis
GGGGGGCAAGGAGCAAAAACAGCAAAAAAGAAAAAAAAAAAAAACTTAAACCCCCAAAAAACCGACCCGTACTGATCGGCACGTCCATAAAACGCAGAGTGATGATGATGATGATGAGCGTAATAATAGCAATAAAAGAAGAAAATGAAAGACTGTTGCTAGAAGAGAGAAAAATCTAAGCGCTTTAAATAAAAAAAAAAAAAAGGAGAACCACAGAGAAATGAGGGAATGAAAGTTTGGGTAGAGAAGCTGTTCCCTGCCGTTTTTGACATGAAACGTTTCTGCGGGTTGTAATGTTATTTTATTTCGCGATTTTCAGCCTTTTTCTCGCCTCCGAAGAGGGCATGTCCACCGGCTCCGCCAGCAGCGTCTCCCCCTCCAGCTCCCACCAGGAAGACAAACCGAGGACAATCCTGAAATACAGAAATTTCTTCCCTGGGATTTGCTGCTGCTGCCGCTGCTGTTGCTGCCGCGGTGCAGTGCCAAGACTCTCGGAATAAATAAAAGCGGGCTACTGTGTGTCTGTAGATGCGGGCAGCTAATAGCTATTATTAGTTGGCCATTGATTTCGAAGATCACAGATGAAGTGGGGACGCTTTTCTTCTTCATTTGGTCAGCGTGTGAAACAGTAATACTCGTAACAAATAGGAGGGAAATGGGGGTGAAAAAAATCTTAACGTGATTCAGAAGAAATAATACCTAGCGCACTCCCCCTAAGACGGAGCCCCCCTTCCTTCCCCCTCCTTGCTCCCTCTCTCGCCGCACGCTCGCAAGCGCGGACACACACGCACATCCACACACAGGCGCGCACACACACATCCACACACAGGCGCACGCACTGTGCTGTGTGCTTTCGGAGGAGGTGGAGGAGGCTTTTTGGAAAAGGAGAAAAAGGTGGTGTTGGGGAAGGGGGGGGATCTCTTTCCCCGTTGGAGATGATCGTGCTATTCCTCTTTGCCTCTCTCTGGATGCTGGAGGGGGCCCTCGGCCAGCTCCATTACACGGTGCAGGAAGAGCAGGAGCATGGCACGTTCGTGGGGAATATCGCCGAAGACCTGGGCTTGGACATTACAAAACTTTCGGCTCGCCGCTTCCAGACGGCATCCAACTCCCGCAGCCCTTACCTGGAGCTCAACCTGGAGACCGGGGTGCTCTACGTGAACGAGAAGATCGACCGCGAGCAGATCTGCAAGCAGAGCCCCTCCTGCCTGCTGCACCTGGAGGTCTTCCTGGAGAACCCCCTCGAGCTGTTCCGGGTGGAGATCGAAGTGCTGGACATCAACGACAACCCACCCTCCTTCCCGGAGCCCGACCTCACCGTGGAGATCTCGGAGAGCGCCACGCCGGGCACCCGCTTCCCCCTGGAGAGCGCCTTCGACCCCGACGTGGGCACCAACTCACTGCGCACCTACGAGATCACTCCCAACAGCTACTTCTCACTCGACGTGCAGACGCAGGGCGACGGCAATCGCTTCGCCGAGCTGGTGCTGGACAAGCCGCTGGACCGCGAGCAGCAGGCGGTGCACCGCTACGTGCTGACCGCGGTGGACGGCGGGCAGCCCCAGCAGCGCACCGGCACCGCCCTGCTTACCATCAGGGTGCTGGACTCCAACGACAACGTCCCCGCCTTCGAGCAGCCCGTCTACACCGTGTCGCTGCCGGAGAACTCGCCGCCGGGCACGCTGGTACTGCAGCTCAACGCCAGCGACCCCGACGAGGGGCAGAACGGCGAGGTCATCTACTCCTTCAGCAGCCACATCTCGGCCCGCGCCCGGGAGCTCTTCGGCATCGCGCCGCGCACCGGGCGCCTGGAGGTGAGCGGCGAGCTGGACTACGAGGAGAGCAGCGTGTACCAGGTGTACGTGCAAGCGAAAGACCTGGGGCCCAACGCCGTGCCGGCGCACTGTAAGGTGCTGGTGCGGGTGCTGGACGCCAACGACAACGCGCCCGAGATCAGCTTCTCCACCGTGAAGGAGGCGGTGAGCGAGGCGGCCGCGCCGGGCACCGTGGTGGCACTCTTCAGCGTCTCGGACCGCGACTCGGAGGAGAACGGGCAGGTGCAGTGCGAGCTCCTGCAGGGCGATGCTCCCTTCCGCCTCAAGAGCTCATTCAAGAACTACTACACCATCGTCACCGAGGGGCCGCTGGACCGCGAGCAGCCGGGCGGCGACGCCTACACGCTGACGGTGGTGGCTCGGGACCGCGGCGAGCCGCCGCTCAGCACCAGCAAGTCCATCCAGGTGCGGGTGAGCGACGTGAACGACAACGCGCCGCGCTTCAGCCAGCCCGTCTACCAGGTGTACGTGAGCGAGAACAACGTGCCCGGCGCCTACATCTACGCCGTCAGCGCCACCGACCGGGACCAGGGCGCCAACGCCCAGCTCGCCTACTCCATCCTGGAAAGCCAGATCCAGGGCATGTCCGTCTTCACCTACGTCTCCATCAACTCCGAGAACGGCTTCCTCTACGCGCTGCGCTCCTTCGACTACGAGCAGCTCAAGGAGTNCCTCACCCTCATCCTCATCATCGCCCTGGGCTCCGTCTCGTTCATCTTCCTGCTGGCCATGATCGTACTGGCCGTGCGCTGCCAGAAGGAGAAGAAGCTCAACATCTACACCTGCCTGGCCAGCGACTGCTGCCTGGGCTGCTGCTGCTGTTGCCCTTGCTGCAGTCGACAGGCGCGGGCCCGCAAGAAGAAGCTCAGCAAGTCGGACATCATGCTGGTGCAGAGCTCCAACGCGCCCAGCAACCCGGCTCAGGTGCCGGTGGAGGAGTCGGGCAGCTTTGGCTCCCACCACCACAACCAGAACTACTGCTACCAGGTCTGCCTCACTCCCGANCTCCTTCAGCAGCCACATCTCGGCCCGCGCCCGGGAGCTCTTCGGCATCGCGCCGCGCACCGGGCGCCTGGAGGTGAGCGGCGAGCTGGACTACGAGGAGAGCAGCGTGTACCAGGTGTACGTGCAAGCGAAAGACCTGGGGCCCAACGCCGTGCCGGCGCACTGTAAGGTGCTGGTGCGGGTGCTGGACGCCAACGACAACGCGCCCGAGATCAGCTTCTCCACCGTGAAGGAGGCGGTGAGCGAGGCGGCCGCGCCGGGCACCGTGGTGGCACTCTTCAGCGTCTCGGACCGCGACTCGGAGGAGAACGGGCAGGTGCAGTGCGAGCTCCTGCAGGGCGATGCTCCCTTCCGCCTCAAGAGCTCATTCAAGAACTACTACACCATCGTCACCGAGGGGCCGCTGGACCGCGAGCAGCCGGGCGGCGACGCCTACACGCTGACGGTGGTGGCTCGGGACCGCGGCGAGCCGCCGCTCAGCACCAGCAAGTCCATCCAGGTGCGGGTGAGCGACGTGAACGACAACGCGCCGCGCTTCAGCCAGCCCGTCTACCAGGTGTACGTGAGCGAGAACAACGTGCCCGGCGCCTACATCTACGCCGTCAGCGCCACCGACCGGGACCAGGGCGCCAACGCCCAGCTCGCCTACTCCATCCTGGAAAGCCAGATCCAGGGCATGTCCGTCTTCACCTACGTCTCCATCAACTCCGAGAACGGCTTCCTCTACGCGCTGCGCTCCTTCGACTACGAGCAGCTCAAGGAGTTCAGCTTCCAGGTGGAGGCTCGCGACGCCGGCGAGGAGCCGCAGCCGCTGGCCGGCAACGCCACCGTCAACATCATCGTCGTGGACCAGAACGACAACGCTCCCGCCATCGTTAGCCCGCTGCCCGGCCGCAACGGCACTCCGGCTCGGGAGGTGCTGCCGCGCGGAGCCGAGCCGGGCTACCTGGTCAGCCGCGTGGCGGCGGTGGACGCCGACGACGGCGATAACGCCCGCCTCACCTACAGCATCGTGCGGGGCAACGAGGCCAGCCTCTTCCGCATGGACTGGCGCACGGGCGAGCTGCGCACGGCGCGCAGGGTGCCGGCCAAACGCGACCCGCAGCGGCCCTNCTCCCGAGTCCGCCAAGACGGACCTGATGTTCCTCAAGCCTTGCAGCCCCTCCCGCAGCACCGACGCCGAGCACAACCCTTGCGGGGCCATCGTGACCGGCTATGCCGACCAGCAGCCCGACATCATCTCCAACGGCAGCATCCTGTCCAGCGAGGTAAGGCCGGGCCCTTGGCAGCCTTTGGGGGACCCGAGGGCGCCGGCTGCCCCGCGCCGTCTAACGATGTCTCTGGCCGGTGGGGAAGGTGCTTCGTCTGCCTCCCCGTTCTAATTCACCTGCCGGCTGCGGGAGGAGGAGGGCTGAGGGTCGGGCAGCAGCAGCGGGGCTCTCCGAGCCATTGGCCGCAGGCGGCTGGGTCTGCTCGACGGGAGCTGCTAGCGCTTCTGAGTTCCTTAAAACTGCACTTTCCTCCCACGCCTCCTCCCTCAGCACTCCTCTCTGAAACCATAGCGTGTGCGAGAAAGGCTTTGGGGGAGCCCCCTTCTGGGACCGTGAAAATCTCTGCAGTTAGCAGGAGCTTTAATTAATGTGTGAATTAGGGTCTATTAATTGACTCTTCTTTCCTCTGTCGGTTTATAACTCAAAGCTGTGTTCGCGAAGAAAAGCGTCGTGAAAGAGTTGCCAGGAAATTATATGCAGAGATTTAAAGTTTCCTCTTGTTAAACATGTTGCCCACGTTGTGTTGCCCAGTGCATAGAGAATTTCTGTACCAGCGTATGGCTGTCGTAATGCTCTCCTGTTCATCTGTGTTAGCTCATTTGTGCTGTTGGTGACTCTCTGCTTGTGCGCTGTGGAAAACAGAACTCTCTTAATGTGAATGCTGAAACCTGAACCCAGCCCAGTCTGGCTGATGTGGTTTGCATGATATTTTCTAAAGCTGGTTAATTTTTTCAGTGCAGTGTCTAGTATTGGCTTTTAACATTGACTTTCCTTCAAAATGTCTGTGAAGCTCTGCATTCTGTTGCCATTCTGGGGACTCAAGGCTGTCTTGATGTATTTTCTTCCTTAGTGTGCAATAACTATACTGTCTCTCCCTGCTTTTACGCACTGGAATTGAAAACAGGCTGAAAAACAGATTACAATAAGTTTGTCTAAGAGCAAGTAGTATACGACTCTAGAAATAGTTTGGCTGTTTGTTGTGGGAGTCCTTGTGATGCCTGACAGCATGCACTGTGAGAAAATGTGTCAGAATCTCATCTCAAAGAACTTGGGGGGAAAAAATCCCACACGCTTTCCCCATATGTGTGAAGAAAAGTATTTGGCTGGTTGGGTTTTTTTGTTTTTTTTTTTTTGTTTGTTTTTCATCATGCATCCTAGAAATAGATTGTGTAGGCCTACTTGCAGCTAAGCGTTACCATTTACAATGAACATGAGGAGCTGCCCTTGTATGTTTTCTGATGTTGGTTACAGAAATATCAAGTCTTCAAATGGTTCTCAGTATTTTATTTTTATTTTTTCCTAGACGAAACATCAGCGTGCTGAGCTCAGTTATCTAGTTGACAGACCCCGTCGGGTAAACAGGTATGAGCTCCTTAGTCATGTTTCCATAATGCATGCTTTAGCAGGTGTGAGTGTGATGCAGAAATGTGTTTACTGCAGATGTAAAATAGAAGCAAAGCAGTGGGAAAATGGATGTATGTAGACATATGAAATAAAACATTGTCAAGTAAATGAGTATGAATTACTGCTTTTTTGAATTGGTTTCAAAGTCATCTGAAAAGAGAACAAAATCTCGTATTTTATTAGTCTAAAACATCCTTCAAATACTAATGAATCTTTACTCTGTAGAGTCTTCTGTATAACATTGGCCTTTCTAAGCCAAAATTTTGCCATTTACGTCAATGATTCCAAATTATTTATACCAATGACATGAAAAACAGACAGAGAGGCAATGCCTGCTGACTGTATGGGCTAGGCTGCCAGTGCCTAAAAAGGCAAGTTTTTGTTCGTGGTGGACAGAGTACCTCTGCAGAAGCAGTGCAGCAAGGCAGGGGTGAGTGACTGCAGCACCTTGTTTGGCCATGTGATGGCAGAAGAATGTTTTATGAGTTCCTCTTTAATGTTTATTCTAACGTAAAGATGTTTCTGTGTCTAGTTCTGCATTCCAGGAAGCAGACATAGTAAGCTCTAAGGACAGTGGTCATGGAGACAGTGAGCAAGGAGACAGTGATCATGATGCCACTAATCGAGGTCAATCCTCTGGTAAGTCTGATAAGAAAGTGGAAATCGTCGATCTGTAAGTAGGGAGACTAGAAAGAAGAGTTACCTGTAGGAATGTAAAACATGAGTGGCGTAAAATCACATAAGCATATTGCATGGAAGGGTGGGTTGAGGTCAGTTTGTCATTATGGTAACCTGGACAAAGAGGCAGTTTTTAAGGGGCAGAACTTAATTATTTTGATCTTGGGGGTTTAAGGTATGTCATTATATGTCTGGCTGTAGCAAAACTTCATGCATGTGAAAACAAAGTTCTTGTATGTTTCGTGATGTGCTGTTTTGTTGTTGTTGTTGTTTTTTCTTCGCAACAGTAGGATTTCAGAGCACTAGGCAACTCTGTTTAGTAGTCACTTCAGCTGGCACGGCAGCATGAAGTGCAAGAGGAGTTCCCAGGGGAAAGAATGAACCAGCTGACTGAATGACAGCCAGACTGAAGATTTTTACTCAGAGAGAGTGGAGACGCGTTGGGTGTTCTGAATGTGTAATACCTTAGCATTTTTAGAGGACTGTTTTTTAATTAAAATTAATGAACCATATAATACAAGCGATCTCCACGCTAATAAGGCTAGGATATTCTTAAATACATTTCTTTCAATCCATAAAAAGGAAATAAATGCTTTAACACATTACAGTATAGCCACATCACAGTGTTATTCCTATGTGTATGGCTTGCTGTCTTTGTTTCCATACTGTCAGCTTTCCTTCGAAAGGGACATTTTTGTTTATTGTCCATGCATTGGAATTCATTCTTGCCCTCACGCTGCATTTTAGCCACAAATGCTTTTTGCTTTCCTCCCTTCTGCAGCTTCCAAAGGACTGGTATGTCTTGATTCAATGATTCAATACAGTAAATCTTCCCTCTTGTTCTATGCTGTGTCATGAATCAGGATTTGCTACCAGTACATCATACAAAATACTGCCCGAGTTTCTACAGTTTATCTGTTTTGATTTTGTTGGTGGTGGTGGTGTTTTTTTTTTCTATTTTTTTTTCTCCTGACCTGTGTCTTAAATGATTTCAGGGCAAAGAACTCAGTGCTGTCATAGCAGTGCAGCATCTCTGTTAGTATCCTCTATTTTCCTTCTGCTATAGTCACTGTTCACTTAATGATGGGAAACCCTGGAACCAGGGGAAGGGGAGGCTGCTACAGGGCCCCTTTATATTGCTGTAAGTCATTAATATGCAGACCTAATGAGACTGAGAAGAGCCAAGAGTCTCCGGAGCTCCCTGCTTCTTGCAGAGCTTCATGCTAAATGAACAGAGTGCCTATTTTGTGTCTGGGAACCTGACAACAAACCATGTCTTGCCAGAAGTTTACATCTGAACACAGAGCCTCTTTCATTTTTGGCCTATATATGGCGTATGATTTATTGTTGTCTTAAAAAGCCATGTATTTAGCCTCCCCCACCCATTCTTTTGCACTGTTTCTGATGCAGCAACCAGCTACTGTGTGATTAAAAAAAACTCCCTCTCCTCCTGCCCTCCCTGCATTCCATTTTCTTTCTTTTACACATTTTACTGCAGCAGTCATCTCAATGAAAATTTCAATCAGTTCAGTCCCTCAACATAATGAACCATAATAACCAAACAGGAGAGAAAAGTATAAACATCTGCAGAAGGGACTGGATGTGATTGATGGTAGGAATATAATCATCCAGTTGCACATCAACTAAAAGCTATTTTCCTTTAGTTGCATCCAGTACTGTTACTGTTGTGCCTCTGCTCTTTATTTTTTCTTCCAATTTTAGAAGTAGTCTATCTCAGATACGAACACTGCAACTATTGTCAGACTTGGCATTTATTTTCTAAATGGGTAAATTCCTTATTTTTATTATTCCTATTTTACTAAATAGAGAGAAAAGCTGTACTTCCCAAATAATTTCAAATCATGTAAGATTATGGTGTGATTTATGAACTGTAACTTAAATACTGAATATATATGAAGTAATGAAAGCTGACAGTCTTGGGCTGCTCACTATTAATTGTTTTAACTGAAATCTCAAATATACATAATTTCCAATTTAATATATTGGTGCCACACTTCTGGAGTAAATATTTAAATACAACTACCAGAGGAAACTGCTCATATTTTCTACCAATGTGTGATATAGTTTTCCTGTAAGTTTTGGGCTTGATTGTGCTGTCATGATTCAGAGAATGTGCCCTCTGACTTAACGTGACGACGATGTTTGGATATAAAGACTTCACTCTTGCTATTATCTTTTAGTGATTAACTTCATTTTTTAAAAAAGCGTATCTCTTCTTTGATCTTGAATGTCTAGAGGAAGTGTATGAGGGTATCCCTTCTCAGTGTTTCAGTCATTCTGTTGCTTTATAATCAGTTCAGTCTAGATTAAGAAAATACAGTGGCTGATAATTTTTTAAAAAGACATTTCCTAATACCGTACAGAATAATTTTTGCTTTCAAAAACATTGTATTTTTATGTGAAATTTCCAAGTCTCATCAGAAAACAAAACTAACTTCCTACCAGTTTTTGTTCAGCAGTGTTTTGCTTGCAGAACAGACTTTTTGTTTTCTGTGCACTACTTCTGTTACTGTTACCAATGCACAGTCCTGTGGCATGCACATAGCTATTCCATAGTAGTCCATTGCTACGCAAGCTGACTGTCAAAATCATGATGAAGTATTAGTTGGGAAGGTAAACATGCAGGATGAAAATCTATCACAGTGTCATAGATGACTTTTGCAAAATTATTGACAAAAATTGTGCACTAAGCTGTTCTATGTCTCATTAAACGCCCTATAGTGTTTTGAAATAAGATTCTAGGTCACCTTGTGGCAGAATATGTTTTCTTGATGGTGATTTAATCATGGTTTAAAATGTTCTGAATGCCTGTAAGGGATTCCTACTGTTCCCATCAAAGTAGCACTTGAATGCATTATTATTATCTACATTCTTAGCTACCTTTGTATCTATGAGCTAGGAAAGAACTGTCACCTGTATTTAGTGGAGAATGCCATATAGTGGGATATTCAAAGCTATTCAAGAACCTAATTTTTGTGGATTGAATAATCATTTCATTTAGGTAGGGTAAGGATCTGAACGTTTTGGGGAAAAAATCAAACACAACAAACCCCTGCTTTCCTAGGATCGTGCAGTACGTTTTGGCTACTGGAGTGAGGGTTTCTCTAACCTCAAATGAGTGTTCTAATTACTCACATTCTTCTTCTCTATCTAAAAATTGTTGAGTCAAAAGCAGTTATTTTGTTGTGGAACAAATGCAGCTAATGCAACACTACTACTTATTACTAATACACACTATTTCAATCATGTTCTGTAGGAGTCATTTCTAAGCCCTAGGTTAGTTTATTTCCCATGGTTGATTAAATTCTTGGCCTCCCATGTGAAATTGCTGAGTTGGGTGCCAATTAGTACTCTGTGTGTGTGTATGTTTAAATTGTGTGATTAGACACCTGTCCTGCAAGATCTGGACTTTTGCCATCAATTTATTTCGTTTGGTTGGACACTAGCTACTCAGTTTTCTCACATCAGACATGCAGAATTCTTTACAGTATTTCCTGTATTTCATAGTTTTCACTGTACAGGCATAATCTACTCAGCAGATTATACTGCACTGGACATGAAGGGAATTATTAGGGGTCTAATGCAAAGACATAGAATACAACTTTACCTCACACCTTTTCCGTACAGATTTAGTAAACTTCAGGAGGGTTAGTAGGCATTACTTCTAGAATGTAGTATGCCTGTGGTATTTCAGTTTTCATGGAAACAAGAATTTGAGAAGTCTAAACGAGAATTTTGGTGGTAAAGGGACAGAAAAAACAAGTATTCCTTCTGAGTTCGTTCAGAGAAACAGGTAAATCCTGTTTTGAAGATCACTAGGGCTAACAGTCTGTCTTGGATAATTTGAGAGTTAAACATTGAACATAAAGATGGCTTAGAAAAGTGCTTTGACTTGAACTGAGGCGATTTTTTTTTGTTTTTTTTGTTCTTCTTTCTTTTTTTTCTTTTCTTCTTTCATTGCTCTTCATCCTCAATAATGTTTACATCTCAATGGTCCAGACAGGACTTTGAAGTTGAAATTTGGAAGAGCTGAATATCGAAGATCTTGAAGTCATTTTTTCATGTTCGTATACAGATGAAGTCATTTTTATCCAAGGCAGCACACCAATTACTTAAGAAGTAAGAATGGTAATAACTGTGTTTCATGAAGCCAGTTTCTTCAGTAGAGAGAGTCTTCCACAAAGAATGTTAAAATCATTATCCTTATTTACAGAAAAGAAAACATGACTCACAGAGAAATTATTAACTTGCTCAGGGATAATGTAACTAAATAGGTAGCTGATATACTAATGTAGCTTCGAAAAGAAGTCCTTGTTCCCTATTATCATGCCTCCCTCCCAGAGTAACCTTTAAAAAGCTACCACTGAGGAAGCTACAAGCGCCATTCAGTTCTGAAGAAAAAAAAATTTATGAGAGAAATAAAAAAACAACCAAACACAAACTTAGGTAAAAGGCTCTTCATAACAAAACAACAAAAATATTTTGTCAACATTGAACTTATATTTTTTTCTTTTTAATATATAATTTAATCAGAATGTGTTCACTGATTACTTGAAGTCTTGGTGTGTGGCTTTTCTCCTTTATTTAAATTAAGAAAAAATAAATCATTTAAAAATTGTAGGCTTACTCTTCACTTTGATCTTAAATCATCTTTCAAATCAATTAGAATTCACGCACACCGAAATTTGGCTTTTCTCCTTTAGAAATGTGAAAAGGAAGCAAATTAGGCATATGCTTTAGATAAGCAATGCTGCCAAGTATCAGATTCAAAGCATCTGAGCTCAGGAAATTCAGATGCAGATGTAAAACTTAGTATTTAACTCCTTTCCTTCTTTTTATTTTCCATTGTGGGAAAGGCAGAGACTTGTTTTGCTTCAAAATCTGCAAAGTTATGTTGCACGAAACCTTGTATTGCCTGCTGCCTAGCTAGATAAATGTTCACCTTTGCCATGAGCTTTTGTATGTATGTATGTATGCTGTATTTGGAATAGCTCAAAGCTTATCAATTTTCAGTTCTTCAGTACTCTGTGCTATCTATTTTTATCTTCAAAGGACATTTAAAATTCAAAATGCAGAGTCACCTTTAAAATCTCAGTTTATCTGCATGCAACTTCTAATGTAACTAAATGAAAAATATAAAGCATTTTTCTTTAATGTGAATTTAAAATTATGATGGCTAGCTCAGTTCATACCGTGCCATATATATATATATAAGAAGATTTCTGAGAGAAATGAGATGAAAGTGTTACACTGCTGAACATTTATTTTTGTTATAAGTCAAAAATGTGACTCGGTGTATGAGGGGGTTCTGTGCTGAAAGTTTTACTTAATTTACCATTATATATTCTTCTTTCTTCGTATCTAGCAAACAGCCTCTCCTCCACTCAGGTCATCCACCCTTTTGAAAATGTTTTCTAACTAAAAAATAAAAAAAATTCTATACTGTGACCCATAGGAAAAATATGGAGGAAGAATAACCTAGGTCATAGTCAGTGAAAATAAACATAGGTGTCCGGGGATTTCAGAATCAGACTGATATTTTGAATTTATTCTCTTTCAAAATATTAGAACTAGCTGCTTAGTTCTGCCCCCATAAATTTCTTACGGAATGTTGTGACTGATTCAAGGAGGAGCAATATTCAGTCATTTCTGAACATTTATTATCAAATATTTACTTTATAGGTGTGTATTAGTGGATATTAAAATTCAGGAGGGTTTATACATATATTTTCTTTCGAAAGTTCTAATCTGCTTTCAGCAGAGGGAAACTTTGAGCTTGTGTTTCGTATCCCCTACATTCATGACTTGGTTTATTCAAAATCATGATTTACAGAGGCTATAGGATCTCTTTTACAAGCTGTTAGGTAATACTATGGCGCGCACTGTCGTAGACAAGCAGTATTCAAAAGCAAGCTAAAAAGTGACATTTGTATTGAGACTTTTTTGGTGTTTAGCAACTGATGTGAAAACAAAACAGTAAAATGGAGGGTATGTTATGAATAGCAAAAAAAAGTTTGTTTTTTTAAGTGTCTTTTCTTGCATTAGAGACATTTTTATTCGAATACTTCTGTACGTAAATATATGTGCACACATGCACATGCTTTTAGTGATGTGGTTATATATACATTTCTACCCAGGAAGCACGTATCTAAACCTTTCTTTCCAGTCTTTGATAGCTGCTACCATTACAGAGTGTAGAACAATACAGTTTGTACACCATGTGTAATGATCTTCATCTGATTGTTTAATCATACCTGCTGCAGTTCAAGTTTACATTCTTCAGCAGTTCACTGATCAGCAATTTATTTTCAGACTTCTGCATGCCAATTATCAATGCAAGGTTCTAATCTAAACAGGACCTGACATTGTGTATTACCTAATTTAAAATTGATAAGTCAATGCAGTGAGATTAATCTAAGGTAAAAACCTTTTTTTTTTTTCCCTTCTTTCTATTTTCTTTAGTCTGTCTGAAAGGCAGATTTCATTTCTCAAGCACTTATTGATAACTCAAAAAGGGATTTGGTTGCTGAAGAGTTTGTTTCCTTTAGTGGTGAGATAACTCATAAATATCATTAGTAGAAAACAAATCAACAGTTTAAAACAGGGGTAGCATCCTTAGTACTCTAATCCTCACATGGGGGATCAAACTAATCAAGTTCTTTGTGGTGTAGGTTGGTGAATGAGCTACAGTGCATGAATCTTATTAAAGCTTTTCTATACTTTTTTTTTCTTCTGCAAGTTGCATCTTTGTTTAGTAATTCTAATGAAATGCTTGTAAACGCAATACTTACAACAGATTGAATTCATTTCTGACATACACCCATCCTAAGACACATCTTTTTAAGTTCAAGAAAAATACATTTCTTTGCTGTTTTGCTTTTCCATGTGATGTTGAACAATGACTTGGAGACCTTAATATCTATTTTGCTTTATGCCTATGATTTTCTACACCATTCCTCTAAAATCAAGTCTGATCCAACAACTTAGTGCATCACTGTCAGGAAATAATCTTTTAGACTGCTCATCTTAAGGTCGTCAATGGAAGCGTTTGCTTGTCATATTAAATTTTAATGGCATTAAAGCATTTGTAAGCAAACAGTTTTATGTTGGCAGGGATAGGTGTTTGCTGATGTAGGGGAATCATTAACAATTTTGTCAGTAGTATCCATGGCTATGTTGCACTAGACTACGGCTACTTTCATACTGCTACTTAAGGTACTTGTAATTTACCATAAGATTTCATCCCTTTAATTGGATGACAAGATAATAAGAACTGTTGCTGTAGCAGTGAAAATTCTCTCTGAAAGAAAGACATAGTGATTGATTTAGTAAGCCATCTTGATCACTTACAGGCTGGATTCCAACTCTGTAAGATCTGCTTTTAATAACAATAGGCTCTATCACTATGCATAAATTTACAGATAATTAATTTATAAGACTAATACTTCATTTTCATAATTGAAATCAGGTCATATAATTTCTTTGGTCAGAGGTAGGTTTATGTATAAGCAATTCTTTCAGTTGCTGTTAAACACTTGTTTTTAAGTATTTATGACTGGTAAAGCACAGTCACTCTGCAAGTAGAGCTGATCTTTAATGAAATGGGTTCTAAACATTGAGATCTACAAATTATTTTGTGAGGTAGATCTATCAGTGCCTTTCTTTTTGTGACACCTCTGTGTGTGTGTGACATTCAAGACATTTATTTATGCTTACTAAATGACATTGAATTCTGAAGACTGGACATTCTGGTTTATTTTATTTTATTTTATTGAGATGAAGGTAGTAGAAGTAGTTCTAACGAGATCTCTTATTCTCTCAGCATATATATATATATATTTATATATCATCTGTCAGTTTGTGATGCTGAAGCTCATATCTGTAGTTTCATTTATTCTCATGCTTTCAGGCATGGATCTCTTCTCCAATTGCACAGAGGAATGTAAAGCACTGGGCCACTCAGATCGGTGCTGGATGCCGTCCTTTGTCCCATCTGACGGACGCCAAGCTGCGGATTACCGCAGCAATCTGCATGTACCTGGCATGGACTCCGTTCCAGACACTGAAGTGTTTGAAACACCAGAAGCCCAGCCGGGGACAGAAAGGTCCTTCTCCACGTTTGGCAAAGAGAAGTCTCTTCACAACACTCTGGAGAGGAAGGAGTTGGATGGACTGCTGTCTAATACACGAGCGCCTTACAAACCACCATATTTGAGTAAGTACTATTCAAAAGGCTGTATGAAAGTGTTCCCTTTGTGGGAATAAAAATTAGCTTTCTCCTATTCATTATAGGAATTATACAAACAAAATTTTAGAAGCAGCAGGAGAAAGTGGCTTCCCTTGGACTCAGGCACCACTGTAGGAGGTGTTGTTCAATGTTTTTTAAAAAGACAAAACCTTTAGTCTTGTTAGTGTGGCATGATTGTCAACATCAAACACATCAGCTGATCAGTGGGGTGTTGCTCAAATTTGTTCTGATCCTGCATTACTTCCAAAGTTTTCATTTTTAGGTGTTTTACATATATACATTGCCAGGGTGACATTTTCAAAGGAGAAAATTAAGTCAAGTGAAGGGTTTTTGTTTGTTTGTTTTTTATTTATTCATTTCTTTTCAGCTGTCCCAGGAACTTTATTTTTGAACAGTGTCCTCAGAGTTATTTTAAAGAAATATTCCAGTACTTGAAAGGAACTTATAAGCACAAGGGGGATCAAGTTTATACACTTTTTTGGTGGTGATAAGGGAGAATAGCTTTAAACTAAAGGAAGGGAAATACAGCTTAGGCATTAAGCAGAAATTCTTTCCTCAGAAAGTAGTGAGGCATTGAAACAGATTGCCCAGACAATGTTGTGGATGCCCCGTTCATGGAGGTCTTCAAAGATCTAATGGTTGTCAACTCTGTTCATAGCAGAGGGGTTGGAACTAGATAGTCTTTAAGGTCCCTTCCAACCTATGCCATTCTACGATTCTATGATTTACATGCTTAACATGTTTGGAAATGTACAGGAACTGCTGGGTCATTACCTGAACCACTGATGGAGCACCTGGAGAAAAGACCTGGTTAGCTCTGGAAGCACAGGTGAAGGTGATTCACCTGTGAAACTGGGAGGGGTGGAGCCAGGTTCCACTCCTCTTAGACCTCATTTAAGGGCTGATTGCCACTGAGGAAGGATCTCTTGTTGGAGATCCCTCTTTTGTGGAGTTTTTTTCTGTTTCTGTGAGCCTGGATCCTTGAAAGTGGGTGAGCTTTCTTTTTTGTGACGTCTTATTGAGGTGGACCCGCTGTCATTACAGAAAAAAGAGGAAAAAAAATGTTTGCCTTCCCTCTGATCGTCTTTCAACTGACATAATGGTGTTTGTCAGTGTTCTTCCATGCTTTGTCTTGTTCCAATATCTTATCTCTTTAGTCAACTTTTGATTGTGATCTTCTGGCATGAGGAAGTGCAATAGATCTCGGAAAGGCATTCGTATTTCATTTTGGAATCTGAGCTAGATGTAGAGCTCTTGAGTAATACACTGGTCTAGGAAGTATTTTCATTCTAGTCAGTAGCCTTCTAGCCTTCTGTATGTTATTGAAGACTGTAGTCTCCTTGCCTTCAAGTGTTTTCTATGTTTATCTTATCCAATCAAGCAAAAAACATTAATGTTACAATACTTATAAAACAATAAAAGTCATTTAGGACAGTAGGACTGGAAAAAATGAAAGAAAAAAAAAAGCTATCACTGAATGATACTTATTAATTTATTTTTTTCTAAAGCATTTACCGTTTCTGAAAGGTTCTGCACCACGTTTTAGAGTATGAAGGATCTTCACTCCAGATACTTTTCCAGCAACTCAGTTATTCCTTCTTAATTAGCTCTGTGTGGGTATTTCGATCGTTCAAGTGTCAATCATCTGGTCATGCTCTAAAGACCGATATGAAATTTCACTTTGCTAAAATGTAATTACTCATCTCTGTCTTTCCCTAGATGGTCTTCTATCACTTAACATCTAAGAAATATTCCTTAGAACTGAACTGTAACTTAGCAGTACTCTACTTACTATCTTTAGCTGCAGTTTAAACACGCAGATTTTACAGTAACAACGGTTCTGATGGAATATGTCACTGGATATAATCATCACTATAATACACATAATCGTATAATTATATGTATACATAAAACTCAAAGTTTAGGCTTTTCAAATTTTGTTCAGCTGACATAAATAGTTTAGTTAAGCATGTTAATATACAGGTGTTGGTTCACTTTTTTTTTTTTAGAAGAGAATAAAAAAATTGGAGGTAAGATGTTAGAAGTAAATGATATAAATGAGTGGTATTAAATAATCCATATCTGAGAATCCAGGTTTAATTTTGCTTTTTTTTTTCCTGTGGTCCTCAAACCAGAAACTGTCACAAAACCCTGTAATACTTCATTTTATTTTTTTCCCAATTAGTATTTTCTTTAGTAAATTTTTTGATCAAAATTGTATACTAGGTAGTAGGAGCTAAGAAAATACAAGTGTGTAGGAGCCCAACAGTTGTATCAGGGAGTAAATAATCTGTTTATAATACTGTGTTCAGTAAATAAGGCAAGAGGAACGTATAAAGGGAAGTTGATTTTGGAAGGAGTTGTAGTTGAGCCACTGAGTATTTGCAGCTGTAATAAAATTTGAGTTCAACCTTTTAGCAGAGAAGATTCGATCAAAAACAGTTGGTCAGCAGAACAATTTCTTGAAAAAGATTAAGGTATGCGAAACAAAACACTCATATTCAGCAAAATTGCTGTATAAGAAGTTGCAGCATGTAAGAAAATTCCTATATGAAAAAGGAAACAGTAGCATAGAAGAAAAAGTATATTACAGGACACGAAAGCTATTTAAACAAAAAAAAAGCAAAATAGTCTCAAGTGAAATGGTCAGAAAAAGGGGGCTATTCTAGCAGTTAAGCTTCAGGATGGAAAGTAAGAATGATGAGTGACTCTTTAGAGTGTATGACCAAAGGAACACAAATAAACAGAAAAAATTTAAGAAGTATAAGAAGTGTAAGGAAGAACTGGAGGATATCTCAAGCTGCAGTTAGTAAGGAAAACATTGCAGAAGGGCTAAGCTGTTTCTTTGAATTTGTCTTTAAAGGAGGCAGGTGGGATGGAGGGAGTGAGGAAGAAATGCATTTTTATAGGAAGCTAGCCAGCTCAGGTAACGTTTTTAAATAAATTAAATAAACGTGCAAGACTGCTCCATGAAAGATGGGTAGAAGATGGGGTTAGCTGTTTTTTTTATCATTATTTTTAATTTTCAGTTTTTAACAAAAGCTAGTGACCATAGAAAGTCAGAAGTTCAATTTTAGAAAACTTTCTATTACTTTTTAAAATCAGAGACCAGTAAGAAACTTTAGCCCGAGGCATAAAATTGTGACCACAGGGTTTTACAAATAAGGTAACTGGCATTTGTCCAAGAAAATAACACGAAGATTGTCAATCTGTTAGAATTTTGACAGAGTTGGTGAGAATTAATCAATACAACATATTTGAACTGTCAGAAAAAGTCTTTAGCCGTGTTTCTGTGTAGTAGAAACTACTAAAGTAAGCAAGTGCTTTCATCTAAGAGACTGAAAAAGTCTTATGGATAAATGGAACATTTTAACAGAAGTAAAGTTCTTCTTGTGGCATGTGGAGAAAAAGTTTAAAATATTGCCTTTCTAGAAAACGAAACATGGGGAAAAAAATACCGTAAAAGATAATATTTGCAGATGATATAAATCATTTTAGGACAGTCAAGTGAGACTATATATGTCCATGCTGTGTGTTGAAGCATGATCTGGAAAACCCGCTCTGCTTCTGGCTTAGCTTGCTGTGGCCTTGAAAGCTGCACAGCAATATTAGATCAGTGGAACAGCTGAGTTAACTTAGTTCAAGCTGTGCCATTAGTACAGAAGGTTTGTATGTAAACTGATAGCTCTACATGGAGCTTTTACTGTGCCACATGAGAGTATCTGCTCGAGTATGCGCCTTCATGGTGATTCCTGCCCTGTGTTCCAGTGAGTACATTTACTGTGGAGGTTTAGGGAAAGACAAATGAGGAAGGCATTGGAAGTTATTATGAAAAATTTGGACTCTTCTTGAGAAAAAGACCATGAAACAATTCCCTGAAAAGCTCACAAATAAGAAAGAAAATGTCAAATTGTAAAAAAGAATGGAATTGAAAATATAGTAGCGTAGTATGAAACCATTGCATCAAACACAGTGATATGTTGCTCTAGCCAGGTTCTTCATTCTGTAAAAATACATAGAGTATGAGCAGAAACTCTGAAAAATACTGATATGCAGAGCCATTTTAAAATATTAGCACTAATTAATTTAGACAATGATAAGGATGTGAATAAAACAGGAGAATGAAAGAAAATGGGAGTTAAGCTTGCACTTCTCATTCGCAGTAATGAGACCATCAAGGCAGGAAAACAACTGAAGGGCTACCAGGTCATGAACTGATGAAGAAATGTATATTTAAGTTTATATACATTCTAACAGAAATATTCTCAAACTCATGGTTACGGGGGTTGATAGAAACAAAGGACTTCATAATGGGGGAAAAAGCAAGCAAGAGGCTAGTTTGATTTTTTTTCCAAGGCCTAGGCTGTTGCTTCTGATATTTTCTTTTATCTGTGCTGTATTGTAAAGTAAATTAATGTAGAAACAGATCCTCATACTTTAAAGTGTTTCTTTAAGTCCCATTAACAAATTTTCACCTTACTGGTGTAAGCCATTGGACTTACCAATTTCCACAGAATCATACGTATTCTAGATGACATTCTGAGAAGAATGTACTGAAAGTAATTATCTCTTCGGTTATTAAAAATATATACATCAAAATATAATGTTCTTAAGTGTGTTTATTATGATTACAATTAGGTTCAATGAACTGTAGGATTTTTCAAAATTGTTTTCTCAGAGTGACTTCAGAATACTTCTCACGCAGAGAGAAGAACATTGCAAGTTGGTTAGACTCATTTTATTCTTATTCATCCATGTGATTTCAACAGTCATTTTCTGCAAACAGTTAAGAAATTTTCATGATTACTTAAATGTCATGTAAGAGATTCTGGTCTTCACTAGGAAAAATTAAATGAGCAAAGTAGCATTGGTAAGGAAAAAAAATGTAGCTTTTGAACAATTTATATATATTTTTTAAGTTAACAGTAACGATTTCTGTGTAATTTTTCACTCAATATTTGTTACTTTAATAATTATATTTAACATTTTTAATATAGTCACTGAAAATCCTTATCTAAGATTCAAACTCTGATGTACCAGATACTATAGGCTTTCTAGCAGTGACCATTTTCTCAGTGAATACCTTATCAGTCAGACCTATTCCTGCTACTCTGAGCAAGGTGCTAAGGTGGTAACAGTGTGAGTACTACCTATCCCAGTAGATGACTGGTCTACAACTAATGATTAGAAGCAGTTTTTAAATTATTTTTCTGTTTTGTTTCATTATATTCCTCCGTCACTGCGGATCATTCTAAGACATGCATTACTTTAATAATGCTTCAGATTTTTCCTAAATGCTCTGACATTTTTTTCTGTTTTTTTCCTACTTTCTGATATATTAAAAACTTAGATAATGCCATAATACCTTAATTTTCTGTATAAGAATGATTATTTTTCTCCAAAAAATTACTTTTGCTCCCACAGTAGATTAAGCTATGTCAGCTAAGTAAATTACACACAGGCATTATTTACTGCACAAGATAACAGTGTCTAAGGAGATATTGTGGAATAACAATTGTGTTCTATAGTAGCTCCCTAATTAACTCTACAGTGTTTTCTGTGTGCACACAAGCATCTGTGCCTTCACTGATGAAACTTTATCGTAATACTTATTACCAGCACCATGTTAGGTTTGATAGGGAAAGAGAGAAAGGATATAAAACCTGGTCCATTTCCCAGATAGCTGGTAGCCCTAGCAAGGTGAAGTGGAGCAAGAAAAATCCCCTTCCTCAGCTTACTTTTTTTGTGGTGTTCTGTATGGATATTAAACATTTTCACTTGCTTTGACAGATTAGATGCACATAAGTCTAGGTTTATAGAGTCAAATGACTTCCATCGGTTTTGTTTGTACTATCTGAAAAATGTAAATGTAAGCTTGTCCTCCCACTGTGCTTCCGTTTCTTAGCCTGGATAATCATTGCCTCTTTCTGCAGTAGAGGTGCAGTGGAGGTCTGTGCATGATCAGGGAGATCAGACTTGGGTCTGAGCACAGATATCTATGTTTATGTGTAAGCGTAGATGTAGGTCAAGATTCTGGTTCTACAAAATGTTTGGCATCTTCTTAATTCAACATATCCGAGTCAGCTTTACAAATAGAACTGAAAAGTTCTCAGAAGTCTTGCAGAGCTGAATGTTTAAGAGCTGTACTATCAATTTATTTTGAGTAATCTACCACAGAGCTAATGTAAACACTCTGGATTAGATTAGAAGAAATGACGTAGTGGAGAAAATTGTTCATATTTTTTTTCATTCTTTTGGAATATAATCAAAAGTACACCAGAATATGTTATATATATGTGTATGTATATATGTATGCCCTTGGGATTGTGAAGGGTATTCCTGTGTGGCAGGGCATGTAACACAATTTTCTACTATTATTTAACATAAATATATGAAAGATGTATTAAGCAATGAGTCTTTACTGTTTTGGAGAAGTTAGCAAAATTAAGCAAGCTAAGTATCATGGAATAAGATTTGTATCATAAAATAATTTTAAAAGTGCTTTCTATATTTCTTATTTAGTTGTGTCTTAATTTTGAAAATCATTTGTGTGGTTTTACCACAACTGTGATGGAAATTATAGCATTGCATTTAAACCAACGTAAATAATTATTTTGAATGGAACACTTGATTAATTTCTAAAAAATATGATCCCTGTTTACGTTTGTGTTTAAAATTAGTCAACTTGATTTCTAATACAAATCAAGTAAGCTTGTAAGCTGGCTATTCCTGTCATTGTCTTAAACTCAATTTAAGTTTTCCACACATACTTGAAGTAAATATGCACATAAGTTAAACCAAGTTAATTAGTACCAGTAAGTTACATCTTAGATATCTTTCTTGGGATCAGAAGAAAGAAAATATTCTAAAACTGAATTAGAAGAAAACATTTCATTGAAATACCATGGAAGAACTGTTCATTTATATTTAGTACAATTTTATGCAGTAAAACAGATCTGAAAAGTTGAAAGGATACAATTTTAACATCAGAATTAAAGTTAGTATCCTGCTTTTCTAGTAACAGACAGTGGAACTCAACTTATAGTCAGGAATTTATTTGCATAAAAGAGTACAACTCTCATTTCTGCACAAATGAGAATGATACTGCACATGTAGAATTGCTCAGCAAAGATGGAGGCTAAGATGAAAAGCTGACATGTAAGACTAAGAAAATAATTTCTACCAAGTCTACTAGAGCATTGCCTTTCATGCTTATCTATATCTGTATGTACGATGCTAGGAGATTAGGGGTATGTGATTAAAAATTTGTCCATTCAAGTTAGTCTATATTAAGTAAATGAAGCTTACTAAATTAAGAAATAAAATAAAAAAATACATAGGTAACAATAAACAAACTAAAATCAAGGGATTACGAGGCTATGATGTTTTTGCTCATTACTGTCAGTACTAAATGGTTTTGAGTAAACCACTTTGGGTGATTTGCTGTTCAATGATTATTGCATAACTTCTGAAAGGTATTTTTGTCTAATGTTCCTAACTGGTTTGCATTCTTCATCTGAATGTATTTCTCTTGCGGCTATCGCTCAAAGGGGATAGCACTTAAAAGATATTACTGCACTAATAGAAAAGAAATGCATAAATCAGAAAGCAAAATTAGGAGTATATAAATATCCAATGACAACTTGTCTTCAGCCCAATTAAACATATGAATTATAATAATAAAAAAAATAGAAGAAAATGAACATACTCCTTTCAATTTTATATATCATAAAATAATAGAAGAATAAAAATAGGAGAAAAATAAACATGAATCCTCCTAATCTTAAAGCACAGTTGTTAGCTTCTATATTTAAAAACACTTTGTTTGAATCCCTTTATGCCATTGTGGTCTCAGACAGAACTCACTGTACCACCCTGTGCTACTCAAAGCACTGACGGGGATAAAAGCCACCAAAAAATCACTTACTTGGTTTACATAGCGTCTTTTATCTAGGAGGACTGCAGCATTCTTTGCATCTGTAATGAAGAAAAGTAGAAAAATTTAAGGGAACTTACGGGTAACTTCTATCTGAAATAACATTGAACTTTTGGTTTATTGTAATATATATATTTCAGTGCTTTTTTTTTTCCTTCCAATAGCTGGAAAAGTCTCTGTGTGACACTTACTGTGTGACTGGAACACATGGAACTCTTGCATATCTAGAAGTCTCAGACTGGTGCTATACTTACTCAGCTTTGAAATTTCCCCTGTCTGTTGTGAATATACTATCTCTAGTAGTTTTAAAAGGTAATGATAATAGTGAAATGCCACTTTCTGGACTCCTACCAGTAGATAATAATGCAGAAAAAAAATGTTTAAAACTTTAGGAGTTATTTTTAAGATTCTCCTCTTAAAAATATAAATCCTATGTTGAAAGTAACTTGTCCAGTTACGGACGTGAGTTCCTCTGGAAAGCAATGAGATGTTTGCAGTTCATTTCCAAAGCCACTGAAGTTATTTATATTTGATAGGCAAGTTCTCTTCATTATGAATAGATGTTGTTCTTACATGTACAGAGCTGAATGTGACAGTCAGGAGCTGGAACACTGAGTGTGTAACTAATCTTGGGTCTACATGCCGAAAAATCTTTTCCTCTCTGTTTGCCTCTCTCTTAGGATCCTTAGGCTGCACAGCAGAGGAAATTCTTGTTTCTCTCTCTTTCCCTGCACATAGTGACTCTGATTTTCTGCTTTCATTCCCACTGCTGTAATTTTAGAGGGCTTTTCCTCCTATTTTTTTTTTTTTGACTGTAAGAGAAAGCATAGAGAAAGTTGTTTAAAGAATACAGCATACAGCCTATAAGAAAAGAAACCACATCTGTCATTTTTGAACAGACACACTGTAGGGATTAGTGTTGCTATTTATCTAGCAAGCCTGTAAGCAGCTCTATTTGTACACTAGACACTGAGAATCCACTGTTTTGGGTAAGCAGTAAGATGATTGCTGCTGGGAAATACCTGTCAATGTGTTTAATTTGTTTTAGAAACGTGGGAAGGTGAAGTCAGAAGAGAGAAATGATATAGTTGGTACCTTCTTGTAAGGCAGGAAATGGAAGATGTAGACAATCAGAAGTTAAAAATTATACCTGATTTCTGGAAGATCTCAATACGGTGACTGATAAGCATTGTGCTTTCACTGAAAATTCAACCTGTGTAAGATAATCATTTTATTTGATAGGGTAACTGTCCTCATTGGTTGAAGAAAATACTGTGGACTTGTTGAACTTGCCTCCTAAATTCTACCTAAAAATTTTGTGCGTGTATGAATTGCAATAATAAAACATTTACTGTAGATACACAAATCTTTCATATGTGTAAATCATATTATTTTACATATTTTCACAGGAGTCATGTGGGTTAGAAAAAAATGGATGCAGACTAGATTGACGAAAGAAGTTATGGGGATGACAGACTCCTGTTAAGTCCTCTGACTTTTATCTTTTCCCTTAGAGCTTCATGGCTGCATTTAGCACCATAAAAGGATTTATTCTGGAACTTCTTGAACACAATTTTTCTTTATTCATAAGAAATGTAGATGATGATACTGTGGATTCATCTAATGACATTCTACAACTTTGTAACGTTATCTCCAATTTGTGCTTTAATATGACATCTATCTGTTCTCATTTTGCATTTAGATGATGATTGAATATAGCTGTGTATAGCTATGGTTGCTGACAGGAAATGAGATCTTAAAAAATTCTTGCTCACAAATGAAATGCAGTGACAACAATTTTTTTTTTCTGTTCTACTTGAAATAAAGTTCTGTGTCTTCTATATTTTCAGTATGTTTTATGTCCAGTTCGGCTTTTTTGCCTCTCATTAATTAAGCAGGACCCTTCCCAACACTGGGATGTTATGGTCAGTGGCCTTATACTCTTTTGGCCTGTGCATCTTGACCTCTTCCTTAGCAAGTCCTGAACATGGTGTAGGTTAGAATACCAGCCAGGAACCATTCCTGTACATGGAATGAATTTAATCACAGTGCATAGTTCTGACAGAGTACAGCTGAGAAATTTTAATAATGGGGGGTGTAAATCATTCCATTCTAGTGGTATTTTGACAAAGAATGGTCAAGGGCACATTTCATTTATGGATAGAAACTGTGCCAATATGTCTTTTTGAAGTTTATATTATATACTTAAATATATTATCTTGGCGAACTGGGAAGAACTCTCTGAAATCTGGATGCATGCTACTCGTGAAAGACAATGTCAAGTACTGCGCTTAGTGAAATAGAAAATAAAATCCTCAAAAAAAGAGAGAAAACGTCATCCTTGCCAAATCCTAATGGCATCAGGAGAGAGGGATGGTAGAAGAAAACATAACAAAGATAAATTGCACAGGAATACACAGCGTGATGCTGATGTAATGCATGTTACCTATTGTAAAAAGTACATTTAAGTATTTTAGACTTGATTCGGTGTGAATAATTTAGATGCCTCTGAAGGCCACCATATGGTGACCTTTATGTATATATATGTATATGCGTGTGTGTATGTACATCTACTTCTCTCTTGAATCTGTAGGGAACTTAGGCACTTAAAGGCAATTTAGGAGGACTTGTTCATATCCTCCCTTTTCTCCCCAGGGCACTGAGAATTTTAAGTCACATTGTAGCTAACCTTCAGTGCATTCTGCACTGTTTAACTCTCGAACTGACGTGTTCGTTTTCAGGCTTGTCAGCTTAAGGAGATAGATAGTATAGATTTCAGAAGAGTACAATAAAATGTTGATTTTTTTAAGTGAAGGAAGAAAAGATTTGAGGAGAAGAAATGGTGGTTGCATACAAATACATAAGGAATACTTACAAAAAATGGAAGGAATCAAATACTAGGATTACTAATGGTGGTACCAAAATTATTAGCTTAATGTGAGTGTGAATATGGAGAATGTGAATTTGCTACGAGAATATGTATGCAATTAGAATGGATTCTTGATGAAGGAATTGGCAGTATTCTTAGGGAGTATGTATGACTTACATCAAGGATAATTTAAGAGTTACTTAATCAGTCCTAATACAGTACATAATTATAAAAGCTCTTTCAAAATGAAATGTTTCATGGCTCTCTGACTAGAGGAGTGATGTCATGTATTATTCGTAGTGTATTCAGGTAGATAATACAATTGCTATAATAAAGGAAGATGAAGATATTTTCCTGTTCTTATTCTACTTGTGGGAAAACTGACTTTGGTATTTCTGTGGTATATTATAGAATATACCTTGGCACGCTTTATACTGTGTTGTAATAAACAGAAAGAATTGTTTTTGTAGCAAATAATGACAGCCAGCAATGAATAAAGTTTGGCATACTATGCTACGGGGCTGTTCCTGACAGTGGAAAAAAAAAAAGTCAATGCTTAGCACAGAAAAGCAAATACGAGTAAATTATCTACCACAGAACACTGATGACAAAAAAACTTGCTTGATTCAAAAGATAATCCTTTTCAGTCACAAGTTTATTGTTAAGTGTGTGTTGATTATGGTCAGTGCTTAAACTGACTTAAACTTTCATAAACGGAATAGAAAGAAACTCTCTGCATAGGACTGTCTTTTGAATTGGGACTTGAATACCTGCTCTTAAGAACTGTAATTTTTTCTTTTTTCAGAGAATCAGCTAAGTCCAGGTAGAATATAAATCTCAGAGCACTCAGTAGCAACATGGAATCATGATTTCAATGGCTGTCACAGGGTGTTAACAGTTGTATCATTGCCATATAAAAATACTTACCAAGGCACAGTCAGTGTGAACTCCTGGTGGGATCAGCATACTTCCAGAAGCACGTGGGCATGAAACATCAATAACATTTTAAAAATAGGAAACATTTTTATTAAGAATGTACTTTCATATTTTGAAACAGAGTTAACGGAAGTGACAATATGAGTTAATTTTTTTTTTCTTGAAAAATGTTAAAATTGTTGATAGGGAGCTCAACACTATGTTCAGATTTGAAAAGTAATACTTTTGGACTTAAGGGCAGAGGACAAAAGCCTTTTCATGGGGAAGGTAATATTATTTGTTGTGCTCACTAGGTTATGGTCAGTGAGGTGTCTGCCACTGTCAAATTTGGCTAGGCTGGAAATCAACATCTCTTATTGGTTTAAATGAATATAGTCAGGGAAGTGTGTAATTCACTTAATACAAGACAAAATGAAAAGACAATGTTTGGTTCTTTGTTGCTTGTTTTGTGTGAAAGATAGCTCTTTGATACAGTCTTCTTTGTTCTAGAAGTAAAGGCAAAGTCTCGAAGGAAGGATTTTAATGGTCTGTGGGGTGTGTTTATTTTAATAAAATCTTATAGAAACGATTCACTGCAATAATCTCTGAACTTTTTCATGTTAAGCCTCAGGACCTAATAATTTATTTTGATTTTTAGTGAAATCTGGGTAATTGTTCACATTAGTCCAAATGCTGCTTATTTGTTTTAGAAATTATATTTTGCATTTTGCATATCTCATAAAAGGTAGTTATGAAGACGTGTTTTATATCTTTATTAGAAATCTGTTTTGATGCAGCTGTTTACATGCACGAGCTTCTCCTCAGTTCTGTTAGGTGACAGGGATGACTAGAAAGAATGAGGTCTCATTCTTAACTACCTCCCTTGATGTGACCTTCAGTAGTGTTCAGATCTATCACATATTTTGCATATGCATATATACACAAACCTGTAAGCAGTGACCACAGTAACTCAATGAATCACTGACATTAGGTGCTCTCTTTTTTTCTACAGGACAAAAGTTTATTCCATATGTTTTTTTAAACTATATGAAATAATGCAGTTTAAAAAAGAAAACGAAAAACTGTATGAAATGGGTAAAAAGTAATGTGGGCATCGAGAACACAAGCTATTTTGTTCAAGTGATCTCTATGGGATACATAGGTGTGAAGCACAGTTAACTAAAAAATCGTTCAACTAAAAGACGAATTCATGAGAATAGATATGATAAAATTATTTTTGTATTTGTGTACTGAAGTACGCTGGGATTGAATAAGTCAATTTCTTATTATGCTGTTAATAGAATTTTCATAAAATGTTATTAGCAATGTTTTAAAATATTTGAGTCATAGTTGATTTAAAAATAAAGCAACAACAACAAAAACAACAATGGATTGCAGAAGATGCTGAATTGGGACCTGAAATGACTGGCATACTTTTTTATCCACAGAACATGGGTGGCAGCAGAGTAATCTTCCCCATCCTACATCCCCCAGCCGTGTGTCTCACCCCTTACCTGGATACACCACTACAAAGGGTGAGGGAGCTGTAGTAGTTTACCCTGCATTCCCATTCACTTGTTGACCTCTTTCCAAAAATTTGGTTGTTTGTAGCTAAATTAGAGCTCTGCTGAAACAAACAGCAGGTTATTTAATGTGGGGTACGTTTTGTCACTACTGAAATCATGGTCTCTATTCAGTGAGTGTGAGTTAAAACAAAAATGTTGTAAAACAAAAGAAGAAAAAAAGGGTAAATAAACATGCATTGAATGCTTGCATAGAAACCTTTCTGAGAGCACACAGAAACATAAATAGTACCAACAGATTACTTGCGCTGACTTAAAGGCATTTGAAGCTGAAATAGAAAAATGAGAGTTCATATATATTTTTTCCCCGTTTTCCTGTTAGAGAGCTTTATTCAATTTAGAGGAGAGTCTGTTAGGTTTAAGTGTCTTATTTCTCTTAAGTAGAGGCATATCAGTAATATTTCTGTAACTGCAGCAGCTCGCACAGCATTCCTCGTTCTTTGGAGTTCTTATTAGCTAGGAGTTCATTTGGATCTTTAGACTGTTGGCACTTAGAGGAAGTCTGCAGTCATTCTGTTACAGCTGATAGAATGCTGTGGGACATTTTGAAACTCCTAAATATAGTACAGAGAAAGTGACAATAATTATGAAAGGTACAGCATGTGTCTTCTTTTCTGCTTTGATTGCCAGCAGTGGAGGAAAGCAGTGGGCCTTCTCTCTTGTCCTAGTTAGATTAGCTAGCAGTGCTAAACAGTAAAACCCTTTTTATTCAGAGAGTTTGAAGGTCTTCCAAGTACATGCAATACTTTCCAGGGTTTGCCAGAAGAAATGTATATTGCTTTATTCCTGGCTGTAAGGCAGTAGTCTGACAACATTTGGATGCAATAGGATGATTCACTACAGGGTGAAAGGAAGATTTATTTGTAAGGGCTTTACAGTGTTTTCTGTTCATTTCTGATTCATAAGCTAGAAATAATCAAGGTGTATTTTATTTTCCATTTTCTGTTTCTAATGTTAGTACTTTTCTGTTCACCTACCACTGATGTATTTACATGTCTTCTCTCATCAACCTACGGAGAACTAGCTCATCACTGTGGAAGTGAGGCTTACTAATGAGCACAGCGGGATAAGTGAACCTTAATATATTTTTTTGCTGTGTTTATTTCCTATTTTTATTGAAATTCCATATAAATTTCTTGCATTAAACATTCTTACTGTAATGCTCAAAGCCTTAGTTAAGGTCTTTGGAGAAGAATCAATAGTCAGTGCAGCATAAATCCTGTATCATAAGAATTTTAATTGGAATACTTGTGATTATTTAATCATCCTGTTCACCTCAACCACTGTGAGAATATATGCGTATATACAAACAGTACAATTGCATTAAGAGTATTAGGAAATGGCACATCGTTAAAACCCTCTTTCTGACGTCCATACTCACACAGACTTGAAGCTTCCATATGCACTTGGTCTGAGAATTGCAACAGGAAACAAAATAAAGATGACAGAGAGAGCTGAGATCTTGAAGGAGAATTAGGCACCAGAAATTATGGTGTTCTTGTTCCAGCTCTTACACTGACTCTGATACTTCCATTTCTGTAGCATTTGCCATCTCTGGATCTCAAAGTGGATTATAAAGAATAGTGATTTAAACCTTCCTGCACCTCTAGGAGATAGGTAAGCAATATTATTCCCATTTTACAGATGGAGAAATTGTGATACAGAGAGGCTTAGTGTTTCTACTTCAAGTTTACTTATGAACATACACACATGCACACACACGGAGCCAGAAATAGCTGTCAGAACTTTTATTGCCCTGTTTTAAACTACTTCCATCCTCCTTTCCATTTAACCTCTCTGACTTGTATTCCCCATCTGTAAAAAGACGGAAACTGGTGTAGACGTGGAGAGATTTCTTTGCACATAGGTTTCTGTGCAAATACAGAAAAAAAAAATGTCATGGAGGATAAATTTACCCTTGAAATGCAAAGCATTTTGTATGTTGGCAGAGGATATTTTAGGATTTGGGACAAGGATTTTTGTAGGTAGGGAGGGTTGCACCCTGACTCACAATATTTAACTATTGGTATAAAATGACCCGATATAAACACATTAATAAAAGGTTTTTTTTTTTTAATACATTGATTTAAATGGCAAAAGATTAGAATCAGTCAGCAGCTCAATCTCTGTGTTATCTGAAAGAGTATATTAAACAAACATTGTGTACCTCGAATACCAGGTTAATAACACAAATGCACTGCCAGACAGGAGTAGAAAGAAAGTAGTGCTGAATGTCTGTATAGTTTTGTTTCATGAAATTCCTCTGTATGTACTGCAGTTAGAATTCTCAATGGCAGACAACAATCAAGACTACTGTACTTATGTACTTATGAGATAATTGAAACTATTAATGAACTCTTGGAAAAAGTGTTGAAGATCAAACATAGATGTTGTTATTATTATTGGAATTATTGTTTGTTGTTACATTTAAAAAATATTCTTATAAAGTTGTCTAGCAACTTCATTGGTCTGATCCCATACTACCTCAAAAGGCTGTGAAAATTCTGATCTCATTAATCTTAACCACAGATTTTAAAAAAGCTCTTGCCTGAGCTTATAAAAATCTGTACACAATTTGCTACAGAATGAAACATCAGAACCATAATATATTAGATACTTTAATGTTAGTGTTAGTAATAGATGTGACAGATGTCTGTGTGTTGAACAAGTAGCTTACAAATAAATGTTTGTAACATTTTTTGGTATGCATCCCTTGGGATAGGTAAGCTAGATCAAACGAACGTACAACACCCATGGTAACTTTTTTCTGTAAGAAAAGTCATTGTGATACAGTCGATAAATTTCATATGCTTAATAGTGGGTGTATATATAATTAATAAATATGGCTAACGTGTATATTTGTTAAATGGAATGGAGACTGGATCTGTTTGTTACATGCAGGCATGTATATATCGATGGCTTAGCTCAAGCTAAGATTCCTTTTATTTTAGTCGTAACACTTCGTGGCTAGGAATACACAGAATTTCAGGCAGAGAATTTAGTTGATTTGGAGCTAAGGTAAAAGCTGATTTCATCATTTCAGCTTTATAATAGCAATGATGAAGATGATGGTAGTAATGGTACTAATAATGCTTCAGCAACAGAGCTAGTTCCTTGTTTCAGCTTTGTGTGTAACCGAGATCAGAATTTAACCCAGGGTCTTTCTGAGTGCTAGTACAAATCATTTATTACCTTTGCTCCCAATGACAGTTAAAATAAGAAGTGTCTTGAGTTAATATAGCTAGCACAGCTGGTAGATTAGGATATGGGTTTGCTAATGCATTGACCTTCTTCATTTGTGTAACACGAGTTAATTTCCAGCCTAACGGTAAATGCTGAAATTTTAATTGTAGCACTAATGCACCATTTTTTCATCTCTCTGTCAAACCAGACTAAAGGGTCATTTGGTGATGAGGATAATGGTTCACTTTGAAAGGAAGGAAAACCAGCTTCTGAATCTGGGGGATTCTAGATCTTGCTTCAAATAACAAGACGAACTAGGAAAAAGTAGGCTTGGAAATTCCAGTAATATTGAACCTACAAGTCTGACTATTTGCCTTGTTCTTGTACTGTTTCTGTAGAGGCACACTGGAATACTTGCCATGATGTGTTAGACAAAATAATAAAACAACATGAGAAGTTTGGTTTTCAGACTGTCAAGCCTCAAAAAGACTTTTCTCTGAAAAATGAATCTACATTAAACTGTTCGCTACAATGGGAATTTTAAGCAACAGTTTGTGACAAGTTTTGATTGTCTCTCTGCACTCTTAAGAAATACTAAACCTAAGAACTGTTGGGGACAGATTTTTTTTCCTTTTTCTCTCAGAAGTGTCTTTCTTTCTTTCCTGCAGCACGGAAAAGGATATGCTAGTCACTTCTACAGGACTTACCTGAAGCAGCATGATTTGCACAAAAGTCGACCAACAAAAAGCATCAACTTTCAACTTCATTATCTTGGCCATCCAGTTCTGTCTAACTGAAGGATTTGTGTGCTGTTGGAGACATCATGGCCAACAATAGGACCTAATTGCTCTCAGCAGGCCTGAGAAATGAGTTGAAATGTGTAGAACTGTAGAAACTTCAGAGGCAACTGATCTTGCCTCTCTGATCAGTGTGTGCCTGTTTACAGCACTATATATCTTTCTCTCTCCAAAATGTCACTGAGCCCTTTAGATGTTTATAATCACCACAAGAAGCCAATCGTACAGATAAAAGAAATGTGCATTATAAATGCAATATCACTGTTTTAAACTTGACTGTTTTATATTATTTTTGTGTGATCAAGTGTTCCCCAAACTATTCCGACTTTACAAGAGAGATTGTGATCATGTTCTTTTCACCTGTGGGTCACAAAAACGTTGTTATTCTGAAGACCCACCAAATTATCAAAGACATTCTGTAGTTTATACACCGTGTTGCAAAGTGTTTACTGTACTATTTCAAAGCTTCTAAATAAATATAAAATATATATATATTATATTATATATAATTTTGAGAAAAATGTGGTACAACTTAGTTGATTTTTAAATGGATTCATACAGTCTACACCATACACTAAAGTGAGAAGGTAATTCAGGGTTCCTAAGCTATCCTTGCTAAAAATATAAATATAAAATAAACCTTTAATAGTACTTCCCCAATATTCATATCTTGGTCAATCCCGTTTTTCTTGTTAAGAACAAAAACAAAAAACAAAAGCTGTAAGCAACAACATTTTGTCTAAAAGTTGTAATGAATTTTCAATGCCAAAGATGCAGCTGTCACTATTACCAGAATGAGCGCTATGTACTATCAGAGGTATAATTCACCTTCCATTATTTTGATGATATTTCTATGGTTTTTAATTTGGAATCATAAAACCTTTTATAAGGCTCTATAAACTCACCTGTATATGTTGTTGAAAAGAACACTGAGTGTCTGTACATTTTGCAATGTAAGATATATGTAAGTGAAGTGTTTTAAGAAAATCATCCCAAATTCATAAATATGCATTCGTACATACACACACACACAAACACACGCACATCTCTCTGACATACTTTTGTGAAGTTATACAAATATATTGCCTAAAAATATTTCTCTTGTGGCTAGGAATAGTTATTGGTAGAATTCAAACTACAAAGGCAAACTATATGCCAAAATATTGACTCTTTTATCACAAAGGATGTTTGAAATTAGGAACACAGCACATACTCCTCTGACCCTTCTCCTATAGGAGTTTAAAAGGGGCTGACTACCATCTCAGCTGGGAAAAGGATCACGCCCTTTCATATAATCTTTATGTTCTGTAATAATTGTATGGTTGAAAATGGTATTTTAGAGCAATTTTTTTCTATAAAATACTGAAAACGGTAAACATTCAAAGGTAAATTCATCTCCATGGAGCTTAAGTACCATTTAGTAAATGTAAAAATGTAGTAAAGTGTTTTTCTTCTTTTTTATTTTTTCTTTTTGTATTGTTTTTATTTTTATTTTTTCCCATTGTATCTTAGCATCTGTCAAGTATTGAAAAGAAATGACAGAACACTGTATAATCAAGCAGTGTCTACCCAAATTTGAACAAATGCCTGGGGTCGATCCAATATTAAGGCAACAGAAAACCTTTCATTGATTGCAGTTGAATTTGAATCATGCTGTTATATAGGAATTCTGATATCCCCACCAGTGCTGCCACAGGAGGGATGTGTGAGAAGCTGAATTTAGCCACTGCTATGTGGTTAGTGTCTGGTTTTCTTCCCTCTGTCATTATTTTTGTTGATAATGACAGTTTCTAGGAGGCAGATAAATCATCCATAAGGAAACGGTCCTGCTGAGTATTCAGACAAGATTCCTGATCAATTCCTGATCAATCTGTACACATGGCTGCTGGACTGAGCTCTGAAGTTAATTTACCTACTCTGTATAAAATATTGTTATTAAACTCTCTTAATGCATATTTCTAGCTGATTTGTATAACTAAAATATATTTTGGAGATCCTTTTAAAAATATATTATATAAAACACAACCAGAAAGGAATGAAAACAGTGGTTAGTAATTTGAACAAACACCAATCATGGTATGTTTCTCTAGTTGTAGGCAGTGGGACTTTTAGTAACCTATATACTTTTTTACTTTTGTGAAAAACAGCAATGAAATCTGTGACATCGCTTCCACTTAAAAGATTCTGTTAAATTGTTGTTTCAGCTTTTAAAACCCTCCATGGAATTTGTTTTTCTTTATTTCCAAGTAACTCATTAGTATTAGATGTAAAGTTAGTTGATTTTCAGGTTTTGGGAAGAAATGTTTTTTTCTTTCATTTATTTATTCATTTTTTTTCAGAAACTGTGAGGTTTTTTTGTTTAAAAAAACTTGTTTTCCAATTTGCATGCTTTTTTTTTTTTTTCCTGAAAAACTTAACCACATCATACCATGACAGTCCTTTCTGTAACTGAACACTTTTCAGTGAACTGTGTATTTGATACACACACTATTTTTTTTTTGTTTGTTTTAATGTTAACATTAAATAATGCAGACATTGATCCATGTATGCACAGAAATCCTTTGAAGTTTATTGGGAGAGTCCCAGAAGGACTTGTGATAGGATGTAGAACTCTTGAGGAGCAGGAAATTTTTAACTATTACATCCTGGGCTCCCAAAATATTTAAATACATCTGTGGATTTCCCTAGCTCACTGTGAATTTCAGAATGGTAATGTTGGATGCCATGAGGTTTAGGTCACATAAAAAACAGTACATATCTGTTATGCCCCAAGAGATGCTCTGAGAAATGCATTTGTCCGTACAGAGGTTCAATTCCTTCCCTGTTTCTATGCTTTAGTGGAGGAAGATACCTGTAGCCACTTTCCATTGAAATTGAATTGTTCAGCATCTCCATGTATTTCATCATAATAGTAGGTGCCTATCTGCAGTGATAGGTATGTAAATGCCTTTAAACGTTAGCTTTTTGTACTTGCCTCTTCCTTTAAGTGTATGTGGTACTAATGTCTAAGGACTATGATTTGCATATTGGGCAAAAAAAATAAAATGAAGTAGTTAGAAAATGTTTAGGATGCGTATTAAGGAGAAGTATCTACATCCATAAGATGGAGTGGGGAAAGTTCTGATACTTCTTTTGTTAAAGATTTTCAAGAAGAATTCAAAAAATACCTGTCAGGGATGATATAAGTGTACTTAAACTTGCCTCAGAGAAATGGCATGGACTAACCTCTCAGTCCTGTTCTATGATTTTCATCGTAAGGCATACTGAGCTTCAGAGGATGTTATCTGTACACAGCTGTAGGAATGTTCTATCCTTCAATTAGGTATCAGAAGCAATATTTAATGTTTAATTTACGTAAAAACTGCGAGCATAATAGAACAAGCTGTCTGTGTGAAGAACTTTCTTAAGAGTAAATGAAAGTTCCAGCACAAGACAGAGAATAATAAAAAGGAAGCCAGATGTGTAATTTATTTATTTATTTTTTAATTCCTGCTTTAGATGTGTAGCAATGGATAACTGAGCAACTTGCCTATTCAATTTATTTAGTTTCTTCCAGACTGGTTATTGCAAAACTGAAAAATACTAAAATGTTTCACTACTTGAAAGAAAATTATCATAATTTCATGCAGGTTTTAATTAATCTGCCCCTTGAGAAGGGAAAAAAAAAGTATTTCCATTAAAAAGTCTCAGCTGATTTGAACAAGGTGTAGTAATTTTTCAACATTATTGTTGCAAAACTAAGTGGAATGTCAGTGCACAGATATATATTATTTGTAAAGATTATGCTTCATGCATTATAGTCACTATATATGTGTGTGTTGGGGGGTATGTGTGTGTGTATATAATTATAGTTCAAAATCTGGTAAATTCCCTCTGGATTTTTTTCTTACAGAAGTATGTTCCTATCGGTAAATTCAAAGAGAAGGGTAGAAACACATTTATAATACTAGAAAATTAGACTTGTTCTTTAGTGTAGAATGGAGTTTAGTATTCAGCATTTGAATTCAGCCCCTTCCTCATGCATCACAGCCAGAATCAAACACACATTTCATTGTTCAACTTTAAAACTTTTACCTGCTCACAGCAGACTTTTTTTTTCTTTTTTTAAGTGCTATCATTCCTCAGGGTATAAGGTGGATAAATAGATAGTCTTCCTAGGCTGATAAATTGTCATTGCAATTTTGCAAGGCTGTTAAATATTTATGTCTTATGTGGAGAAAGCTGATCATATCCTGCCATTGTTCCTTGTTCAAGTCTTAAGTTGTATGACATTGGGATTTTTTATTAAAATTCATAAAAAGCTGTAGGGGCCAAAATAAGCATCACAGATATATATATAATTAGACCTAGCAATTTGATTGTGAAACATTGGTACCAGACGTCTACGAAGAATAGAAAAATTATTCTATTTGAATCAAAATAAAAGGCAGCCAATAAGACTTTATTATGTTATGTCATGAGATACTCCAAAACTGTAAGTTAAATCCATTGCATTGACCCCTACAATCAGAGCTCAGATTCATCTTAAAGGTGTCCCTCACTTTTTTTTTTTTCTCTGATCTGTCAATCTGTCTTGATATGAAATGAATACATATATATGAACAAATACAGCCATTAAAATCCATTGCTGAAGCATCTGTGTTTTTGTAGATATCCTCATATGTAAGAAATGAGCAAGAACTAATGTGGACAGCTTTCTTGAATTTAAATTGTTTTTGAATTTGAATTTGTTAATAAAGTTCATGATATTGTATTTTGGCTGAGACATCAGGAAAAATGAAATCTATGTGGGTGTAGTTCTCCAGAAGGCAAATGCTTCATTTAGGAATCATCTTGTCAAAAATGTGTAAATGCGAGTGCTGGAAATCTTGCTGAGTCAAGATGAAAACTTACTTGTTCTCTGTGTCAGCACTGATTAAAATGTCCTCTGGATGGTTAACCACGGCAGTCATTCAGAAGACACCCAAAATGGCAGAAGAGATTCAGATAGCATTACCATGCTAAAGAGAGCTAAAGACAAAATGGTGAATTTGTATTAAAATATTTATATTATACAATAGGTAAAATTCATTTAAGCCATGCAGATCGTGAAACAGTATGCTTCCGAATACATGCACTTCCCTGATTAAAGTTCTCCTCATCATCAGCTTAAAAGCATATTTTGGGTAACTCATCTTTGAGTTGCACTAAGAATGAAGAGTAATGTATTGTATTACAATGCCTTACTACAACATGATAAAGTGAATGTAACCAAACCAACCTTAAGTTTTAGAAGCCTTGGACTCAAACATTCAGGTTCCAAAACTGAACTGTATTTTATATGCATCAGAGCCTAATTCCATTAAAAGCAGTGGTCCAAGTTGCAGTGATTTGAAGGGGAGTGAAAGGAAGTTCTCCTTTCTTTATGCACATGCATTTTTTGAGCAAGAAATTTGCAATAAAAGTGTTTAACACCAAAAGATGGGAAACTTTACTAGCTCTACTTTTACTGAGCCGTGCAATCAAGTTCTGAAATTTGGATGTGGCTATATGTCTGTTTAAAACAGACGTGTTTCAAGTGATTTTATTTGAAGGCAAAGCTGAATGACATCTCTGTTGAGATCTTCTTTAGAAGACCACAACAGAAATGCAGTCCTGAAAACATATATAAGTGTTTTTACAAATGGAAAAATAATTAGAAATTCATTGGATCAGAGTTGTGGTTGAAAGTGTGAATAAAGCCAGCAAAGAAAATACCAACCCCAGCGATGAATGTATCAGGTTTTGCTTTGGAAGCTAACAAATGTGCTAATGACCTTATCTCTTTTCAGACTTACTCTGAAAGATGTTTCCTATCACATATTCTGGTCTGTTTTTCTTGGGATATAAAAGCAGGGTATATATAGAAGGATCTCCATGTGTATGTGGATGTTTGATAAGAATAAAATAGAAAAAAGTCCTAAATGAAGACTGATGTCAAAAATACATAGTAATTCCATCTCCAATGCTACCACTTTTCTAGATGGGTTTCAGAATAATTTAGAGTAGGAACTTTATGGGATGCTGACAAAAGAGCAGTGGTGTGGGACTGTTCAGCAATCAAGAGGAAAGAGAGTGCTCTGCTTTTCGTAGTCTTGCAGATTACATTAATTGTAATTTAAATAGTGCTCTGCTCAGGAGCATAAATATCATGAAAAAGGATTTTACCATGAGAGTAGTACATTTATTATGGCTTTATGCTATAAGAAAAGAAAAGAAAGAAAAGAAAAGAAAAGAAAAGAAAAGAAAAGAAAAGAAAAGAAAAGAAAAGAAAAGAAAAGAAAAGAAAAGAAGATGAATGCATGCAAACATTATTCTGCTCAAACCCCCAAAGATGAGACTAAATGATGCCCTTGGAGCTCACGGCCATTCACTTTTTGTTATAGGCTTGGTTTGATTTATATTCTGACTAGCAACGAAGAAAGAAGACAGAGAGTGAGTGCTGGAAGTAAAAGATAGCTAATTAATGCACTCTAAGGAGAAAATGCAGTATATCGTGAATTGAAATCATTAAACCTCACTGAGCTTCTGGGAAAAAAAAAAAAAGGTTAAAAATAAAACAATAAAAAGAAACAAATTATCTTCTTGATGATTAGATGATCTTAGAGTCTTCTCCAACTTTGTGATTCAATGCCCTATACACATTTAAATTAGATCAGACAGAGCTGAGTTGAAAAACAGTGGCTGTTGACATACTGTAGTCTTTACATTATTGGGGGGGAGGCAGCAGGAACCAGTCCTGATAGGCAGCTCCTGAGACAGGGATGGGGCTTGAGGTCAGGATCAGACCTAGTGAGGGGAATTTGGATACCATACAGAATCTTAAATTAACCTTGCTGGGTTTAAATTTGCTAATTGGGTTGTTGTTGTGAGTTCCTGTATTTCAGTCTGAGGTTTATCTCATTTTACTTAGCAGATCTGATCCAAGAAGTAGCAATAACCCAGAAAGAATTCCAGGCAAAAGCAGAAAGTTCACCTTTTTTATATAAATCATTTTCAGACCTCACCTTCAGTGATAAGGACATGTAAACTAATAACAAAAAGTACTGGAAGTCTGCACAGCATTTTACTGGACTGGGGAAATTTCTTTCCTGTTCCCATTCTATGTGGAGTAAACTGAAAACCACCATTTGCATGCAGCTGCTAGTTTTTCAATTCTTTGTTCACATAGTGAAATCTAAAACTCCTCTGAACACGCTGCTAATATTCACGGATCTAAAGGTTCAGGAAAAACAAAACCAGAAACTGTCTTATTTTTCTTATTCAAAAAAGAACCTTTAGTAGTGGAAAATCTATGCATAGCTGGAAATTGCAGAAACATTCATTTCAAAGTTAGATTTCTATTGACTGCTGTTCTGTGTGTTTTACATCCTTTATTGGTAAGCAAAATGTACTGCAGTGTTACAGCAGATGCCTGTATCACTATCCTTATTTTACTGAAGCATAACAGAAATTTCATAATGCTGTTTATTGTAGGGGTGGGAATAGAATCTAGTTCCTAAATCAGAATAATGAGAAAACCAACCAACAACAGTGATTATAATATAAAATAACGTAAGCCCACATGGGTGCTACAATATCAAGATCTCCCCACATGCAGGTTAATGAGCTAACTAGCAGTCTAGAGAGCAGTATGTAATTTGGTGCCCTTGGTCTCTCTGTCAAAAGAATATATAATTATTCTTTGTAAAATGGGACAACTTCAAAGAAAGCAATGAAGAGCTCTTCATCTTTCCACTAAGAACCTAAATCCTTCTGGATTTGATGATTAGAGAGGGCTGGGAAAATTGGGTCTAGATCCCATCATATAAAAGAAGCATTTGTCCTCAGGGGCCAAAATGATGGGCAAATACTCCAATCAGTATGGTATAAAAAGGGCCTCTGACAATACTTCTTCCTCTGGCAGTTTTCTGTTCAATACATGTCTTCTCAGAACACTTAAAAATAGGATCCTTCAGAAAACCCAAGGTGTTAAAGTCTGGGTACCGAAGATTTCCAGAGCAGGTGGTATGACTAGAGTATTTTTTCAGGATTTGAGAAATATGTATTTAGTTCTCCCTTTCTCAGATAATCCAACTTGGAGACGTTTCTAAAATTAGAGTGTTGTCTCCTATTTTGCTTTTTCATTTTACAAAAACAAACATTTATTAGTGCACAAATTATGTGCATGTGCTACTTTATACAGATTATCACTCACTAAATGTAGACTCATTTGCTTGCTCCCCAGTGAGTAATATTTTATACAAAGTTTTTGCTCATTAGGTATTTGTAGTTATTTTTATTACAGAGCCATTAGAGAGGTTGCTTTCTTGCCAAAGGGAGAGAGCAAGAGAGCAAACCACATCTGACATGTTAGTCATATAAACAAATGTTTTATTGGAAAATACTCAGACATAATGGTGGTAAGGGCAGTCTGAAAATCTGATACTAAGAGAAAGCATTACTGGGAAGAACTTACTTGGCACTTACCTGGCAGATGTTGAAAGGATCAGAGATTTTGGACAACTGGCTAAGTTCCCAGAAAGGAAATCATTCCTAAGTCATCTTCTTGAGGACAACAGAATTACTGTACCAGTTAGGCTGGGAAAAGTCACTTCTTTGCTGTTTTCCTGGCTTAAGTACTTGCACACTAGCATTATAGGCTGGAAAGATAAAAAGAAAAAAGAAAAAAGTAATTGCGTTTTTGGAATTGCTAGTATAAAAAGAAGATTTACTCAGCCCTCTAACTCCCTTGAACTATTTTGATGGCCTCAGACATCCTAAGGCTGTGTTTGATCCTGATTCCCCTGGCTGAGCCTGATGCTGACCTCCATGAAGGAGCAAGGTCCCAGCATCAGCTCCTCTGCACCCAGACAGCAAGAAGCCAACGCTCCCAATTCTCTTGCCTGGCTGCAGGACCAGCACTGGCAATGCCTTCACCAATACGTGTTCATCTAATCTTTTCCTACAGACTGTACTGGTGCAAGGCACAACTTGCCTTTGTTGTAAGAGATATTCCAAAGAGGGTGGAAAAAGGAATATTTCACTTTAAGATGGATTTTTGATAGTAGGTTGTTTTTTTTTTTCCCTCATTTCTATGTTACTGTAAAATACTAGAGTATTTAGACTGCAGAAAATAGCTGTTTCAAATAAACAAGAACATTTCCTGTGCATGTGTTGTCACTAATATTCCTCAAGGTCCTTCTACTGTCTTCTTGGTCTTGGTTTGCTCTTGCAAAGAAAAAACATACACCTATAAATGTTCTGCCTCTCCCTTTCCCCAGTTTCCTTTCTGTCCCAAGATGCATAAATTGGCCTGAGAGTATCATGAACAAACATACAAGGTGATTTCTCAACCATAGAAGACAAATGAATATAAATTTATTTGTAGAATTTTTCTACACTTGTTGGTATGAAGCTAAAATCCTCCTCCAATACCAGTTTAATCTAAATAATCAATAAGAAAAAAGGTATACTCTTAGTCTAGCGTGTATTTGTGTGATTCCTGTCTACAAGAGGTGAATTTCTAGCCTTGTTAAGATCATTGAAAAGGTAAACTGGCCCATTAATCAAAATACCAAGCATCTATTTAGAACAACATTTTATAGTTGAATGAATATACATAAAAAATTCATGAATGCAAACAATTAAAAAAAACTGGTCCCTCTAGTAGTTACATTACAAAGTACATGAGATAACATTAAAGTTTATCTGAATTAATCCCTCTGTGCTCCTGAAGCAAATTGGTAATAGCAGAAGTCCATCAATTTTCTAGCAGCCACTCAGACTATATTGCTAGAAATGAAGACCTATCCCTGCTCCCATCCTGTTTCCAGGATTTGTGTTCCTCTAGGGTCTTTGAAGAAGAAGGAAAGGTATGACAGAGATTGTTCTTTCTTGCTGCTTGTGAGAACACCGCTCTGGATTGATTTTGTATTTTAACACCCTACTCTGTTCCCCCTGCAATTTATCTCAACGTATAGAAGCAAAACTGGGAGAAAATAGCTTACTTAAAAGATCAAAATCTCAGAAGGCTTTGAGCCCTTAAACAATATGGAAGATCACAAGAAGCTCATTCAAGTTAGAAGAATTTGCTCATCACCTTGAATTATATCAGCACCATCCTTCTTTTTATTCCCCTTAGAATGAGTGGAGTCAAAGGCAAAACGGTATAACAAATGACACTCTGTGGCCTGCTGATTTCTGGCTGCCATTTGTATGTTAAATCAGCAGCAGCTGTCATGATCAAAAAGAGAAAGCAAGACAGAGTTGGAGGGGAAAGACACACACGCACACACAAATGAGGGCCCGATTCCTTAGGGGAGGAAAGCAATATGAAGTACAGATGGAGTGCTGTAGACAATACAGGTGATGAATGAGTAACTCACAATGTTGTGAAACGAACATGGGGTAAGTGCTTTATAAGTGTCATTTGCATATCTCAGTACTCGTGACCAAATTTGTATTGTGCTTTGCCTCTCAATGAATGGAAAATGCCCTTAGATGTCAAGCATTTTTATTAGGATTGTTTATGTGCTCTTACACTGTAAAATAGTTAATAAAATCAGCAAAGGTTTGTAGCCTCAGAAGGTTACAGCTAGTTGTCATATTCCTGACATTATGCCATGTGCTTCTTAGCACAGTTACTTTACTTGGACATCACCAAGAAACCACTTCCAAGTTACATCTCTTTGGACAAGCTGGAGAGCCCTAGTGAGCAGACCATTTGTGCAGAAGTGCCAGATGGTCCTTCCCCTGGCTGAGGAGAGGTTCTTGCATAACATCAGGCAAAAAGGAATTAGTTGCTTTTATGCCTAAAAAGCCTTATTTTATGAATTTGCGAGCATCCAGAGCTCCTGTTTGGGTCAACAGGTGCAAGATAAATGCACTCAAAATTTTTGAAAAGTAAGTTAGTACATTAAAAAACAGTCTGACTTCCTTTCTCTCATAATTATGTATGCAGTGTTTCCATCAGCTGTATTTCAGTGTTAACTTTTCTTTGTTCAACAAACACAGCATACACTTTCAGATGTCTACTGGGAAGGTACACTGAATCTTTCTTCCTCCCTTAGCTGCATATTTATGCAATCCATGCTGAGCACTGTTTTACAGGTAGAAAGCTATGCATGAAATCATGTTGAATTCCTCGTTTGTAGGTTGGATAACTTTCAACTGATTGAGTCTCACTTGCTACAGCTGTTAGCACTTCACTGGAAAGTGTCTTTCCATTATGGCCTGTCACTCTTCAAGAGACATCCTTCCCACTTGTTCATGGACTCTGCACAGCATTGCTTTCTCTCTGTTAGATTGATCTCCAGAATTCACAATCTTTAATAAACACATCATCAACAAAATGCTTTCATCTATTCTTTAGATTCTGTAACATCTCTAGAAATTATCTTTCTCCTTCAGCATGTTTTGCATAAACTTGTCAGCATATCTATTTGCATCATTTTCAAGGAACTAAATTTTTTTTTTTTTCTCAAATCTTTATTCTTCCTCAGCTCAGTATTTATTCATCAGCTGATTTGCACTATTTGGCACAGTTTTTTAACCACTCACCATGACAATTGAATTGATCATATCTGATTTTGGTGCTCAGACATCCCATTGGTATCAGCATAAAAGAAAAATCTAACATCTGGATTTTATTATATGAAAAATCCCTACAGCAAAGTTTTAAGTTCTATCTTTAGCTTTACCATGTGTTGTGCATTGACATAATCCAGTGTCCCCGTGCCCTTCTAAGTGCTAGTAACTTTCAGAAGAATTCTGCATCATATTGCAAGTATGTAGGCTGCTCCAAAAGTAATGCCTTCTATTTATTTCCATGGAAGTTAAAACATATACAAAGTGCACAATAACACTATTTGATTGTGTACATTCTCAATTACAATATACTATTTCTCAACATGACCACCACCATTAACATTTTTACAAGCGATGAACAAAAGCCCACATGCCACACTCATATAGATGTAGCAAAAGCTTGTATTTCACACTGCTATCACTACTGATGAAACACACTTCCCACTGCCTCACTACGCTCACATCCACTTTTTAGTCCCAATAAACATTCAGCAAGCATGGATGAATGTCAATGAGTGCATTTTTTTCTGCTCAGGGGAACTCAATTCCACACCTTTGCTNTGAACAAAAGCCCACATGCCACACTCATATAGATGTAGCAAAAGCTTGTATTTCACACTGCTATCACTACTGATGAAACACACTTCCCACTGCCTCACTACGCTCACATCCACTTTTTAGTCCCAATAAACATTCAGCAAGCATGGATGAATGTCAATGAGTGCATTTTTTTCTGCTCAGGGGAACTCAATTCCACACCTTTGCTTCATATGGGTTTCCATGTGTGTGACATGATGTCATTTTATCAGACTCTCCCTCTGCTGCCATCTGTCAAACAGCAAAATGTAATGAAATATTGGTGAGAAGGTACAAACTCTACTGCCACATCACCAACATCCACCTCTGACATCATGGGCCAACATGATTAAATAGGATTATATGTGATTTATTAATGGGAAAAAATACAGGTAGTATTAGAATTCAAGGACAAAATACTCTTTCCTGCTCATACTTGGCTTTGGACATCAGATTTTTATTTCTCTATCAATCGTGGTAAAACAGTAGCACATAGGAGACATAATCATAGGTGGAACACTTGTACAAGTGAAAGCACACACTAATAAAAGATGGCCTCGCTATACTCATCTTACAGTTTAATTTCAAAGTCAAAAGTAGAGCTTAGAGATACAAACAGAGGATCACAAGGGAAAATATCCAACAGTGAGAAGTAGGAACCTGAACTACATAGTACTGAAATTTGGTGGTGGTACCCATCAAATGTATGTGGGAAAGATGGCCAGCTGGCAAAGCATGAGCAGGAATGCAGAAAGTTGAAAAGATTCGAGTTTTTCTCAGAATAAGGATAAGCCCAGATATTCAATACTTATCTAAGATCCAGAGATCTACCTGGAGACTCAGAACCTTGAGAAGACATAGTGCTGAATTTAAGGTGCAACAGGCCTTTCTGAAGATCTCAGGTTTGTGTTGTGGTTGCATATTATAGCCCATATCCATCCCTTGCAAGTTAAGTTGCTGCTGTCAGGTGACCACATTGTGATCTAGCAGTAAAGTGCTAAGTAGCTCAGGGAAAGAGATTATCAGGGGAAGCTGAAATTGAAGCAGCACTGAAACAATTCCTGGAGCTGTTTACCTGGCCAAGAGGGAGCTAATGACAACTGTGCTTCAAATTTTCACGCTTCACTTAAGTGCCAAAAATTCAATAAAATGAACTCACCCTAGGAGCTCTGTCTTCTTAAGTCCCAAGATACAGAATCCTCTGTAGAGGCTATATGTCGATCAGAGAAAGAGGCATTTTTAAAACCTTGGCTAAAACGAATAATTGTGTCCATGTGCCTCAATTGGGTGCTGGTGCCATGGTCAGAGCCTTCACTTGGGAAGTGGCATGCACCTCTTCCCTCATCTGTGGATGGCCCTTTGAGGGGCTGCTTTCACATCACTGCTGAGCACGGAGGACACAGTGAGGTGTGGGGGACTGCTCACTGACCCGTTTTTGAGAACTCTGAAGTATATTTAATCACCCTTTTCTCTTGGGACCCACAGCCCAACAGAGGTCTGAGATCCTAATTAGGCAGCCAATAGTATCTGAAACTGCAACCTGTTGCAGGGCTACTAATGAAGCTTGAGTTTTCTTAGTGCTACAAATATATGTCTTTTTTTAATACATTTTAATTGCTGCTAACCATTGTTTTTAAATAGCAGACAGCAGTTGAAGTTTTAAATCAACAACACATACTCAAATAGTTACTGCAGTTCATTATTAGCTTGGAAGAAAACAGAGCAACGATTATTTCCCTAATTGTCCTTAAAGTCATTATTACATATGCAAGTACAATTTGGTACTCTCCAGAGTCTTTCCCTCATTACACTGTGTGATTCACTAAATTACACGATTGTGATTAGTGCGGCAATCGGTGTCCAAGTGGTATCAGGCAACTACTGGGCTCCTTTTGCAGAGGTCAATTTAATTACATTGTGCATGACAGAAACCAGGCCAACTGAGTATTGCCTTTGCCACCAGCAATTGACACCTGAGTGTTAATGAGGTGGTAATTAAGAGTTGGCAGAGACAGGCACATCTTAGTGTTTGGGACTGGGATTACCATATGCTTCAATGCTTCTCTGCTAAAAGCCTGAAGTTATTCATTTTCTAAAATATACAGGACTTTAAAATAAAGACAAATTATTAGTTTTCCAAATAACAAGCAAATAAAACACTCCTAATCAGGACTGAGGGCTGTCCCTCACGAACTTTTGAGAAAACCCATCTTTCTACTTGCAATCTTTTTACCAGCATTTTATTTTTTGTAAAACATGTTCCCACCCTAGAATTGCCTATAATCAAGGAGATGTTTCAAAGTTTGTTTAAAAATAATAATAAAAAAATTACTGTTACTAATTTTACTGTAGTTTAGCCTAGAAAATGTAATCAGAACTAAACCCATACAGAAAATTTCCTTTCTTTTTAGAAAGCAATACAGTATCATTCTCAAAGAGGAGAATAAATAAAGTTGAATAACATTAACAAAAATGTATTTTACTAATAAAATGCTTTAGAGACAGAAAAGGTAGTTGTACATTTCCTGTTTTTTGTTGATTTACCTGAGCTGTTCCAGTACCTTTGAGAGGCCTGACTACTGTCACCTTCCATTATTAAAATTATATGTTCCAGCCTCTCCAAAATATGTTTATAGAAAAAAATCATACATCTGTAATTCTAAACATCCTGGATGCAAACACTCTCATTATTAATGCAATTAATGATATTGGTTTTAAAACTTAGAGGAGGCATTTCTCAGCCAGCCAATGACTACTACAGTTTCAAGCTTTTCTTAGAAAAATGGGAATAAGTGAGGTTTTCTGAAGTGTATCACCTACAGTGGGTGACAGGGGTAACTGCTTTTGCAGAAGTTATTGTGAGAAAGTAACAGCAGCTCATCTGGTGTGGCTTTCTCAGTACCTTTACACAACTCCAAAAACAACTTCCAGATTTATGATGAAGAAAGAAGAAACTGAGGAAGAAAACTAAGCTTAAAAGGAACTGAAAAGGGAATGGAATGAAGGAGAGTATGATGACAAGTCAGTGGAGAAGAGTGGAAAGTTACAGAAGACTGGAAAATCAGAAAGGAGAATTTATATGGTAGAGAAACCACCCCTGAAATAGAATCCCAGAAAAGCAGTATTACAAATGATCATGTAAATATTCCGATTAAAATTGATTGTGACGTTCCTTAAGTCTGGTTACTATGTGCAAATCAAAAGAAAAAATTTTCCAGAGGTATTTTAAGCCAAGTATGTAAAGCAAGTAAGGTAAACCAAAAACGTTACAATGATTTTTTAGATATTTTAAGGAGTTTGATGAGATTAACCTTGAATGTTCAGTAAGTCTAAGGAATATTATGACTCGCTTGACTTCAAAGTAGCATATATAACATTGGTGGCTATAATTCCCCTATATCACCTTTTGCCATATAAAAGGGCAGCATGATACAGTCAAAGCAAAACCAGTTTATACAATTCATTTTCAGAGTATAGTTTCTGGAGAAAGCCGCTTGATGGATTTATCTGTTTAAAAGGCCTCTTCTGTATCTTTCATGATGTCTTTAGCTAGTGAAGTTGCTTCAGAACGCTCCTTCCTCAACAGCCAGCATCAGCCCACACCTAGGAAGGTGGGGGAGCTCTCCAGCCCTTCAAAGCTCACTTCAACAACTGGGCCTTGCACCATGCCTTAAGGTCAGTAAGGTGCAGGGCAGCACAGGAGGAGAGAGTGAGCTTTGAAGCAGTGGGTCCCTTGTAACAGCTACATTATTTTATAGAAGAAGACCGACTCAGTACAGTGGCTTAGACAATTTTCCAGTGGCTTTACAAATCCACAGACTGTTCACATCAGATGAAAAATGTATTAACTTTACTGAATCTTAGTTGTGGGATTTACTTCTAATTTTCTTCTTTTGAGGAGTTTGCTTTTTTCCACTGAACCCTCTGTAGGACATATAGCCTTTTATATGCAGATTGCTATAATTATGCTTTGAAATAGCTTTGAATTCCCAGTGGTTTAAACTGAGAACATGAAAGGGCAAATGTTACACTGAGCTGAAGGATATGAAAGTGGTACGTACATCAATCTAAAATGAGATATAGGGCCGAACAGCTCTTTACACAGGGATACCCGCTCTTGACAGGTTATTGAAGGATCTCTGCAGCCATGGAGGCTGTCTTGGGTAGCACGAAAATGCTGCCTGGGGAGAGCTTATCAGCTTACATTGTTCTTTGTAGCGCCGAAAGGTGAGTCAGTGCTGTGCAAGGCGGGAGGAGCAGGCCACCGCAAAAGCTGCCGTCCTCCCTGCTGCTGGCCAGCACCGCCTTGTGGTTCCTGAAGAGAAAAACGAAAGCGTATTTGTAATGCAATGAAAGTGTAAACTGAGAGCCCCCTGAGGTGAGGCAGTTCCCACCGTGGCTGGAGTGGCATGGGGGTAAGAAACCGAGGCCCAGGTGCAGACAATCCAGAGGGCTTCTCCTCTGGGAAGAAGAGGCAGAAGCCACAAAGCAGCTCCTGCTGCCATGCTGGGTGAACTGGGGTCTGTGGGAAAGCTGAGGGGCTTTGGCCCTGAGGGAGCAGCTCCCAGCTTCCCTCCTTGCAGAGCCTGTGTGGGGCTGACAGACCACCATTGTGACTGAGCTGCTGCACCACTGGTGTACCAACTTAAGAAGTTACGCTGCAAAAGTATCTACTGATCTACTGTTGAAAAGCTGTACACATTTTTTTCCTGAGAATGGAAATACACCAGGTCCTTTTATGGGTGAAGTGTTTTCTTGTGTCTGCTTTAATGCAGCAAGCTAAATTATGTGTGCGTATACTCCATTTTTGTTTAAAAGGCATTTTCTATGGAATTGTTACAGAATTTTTTTTTCATTCACGTACACATTAGAAGGATTTGCATTCACACCCTCAAGAAAATTGTACGTTTCTTAAAAGTAATTTGTTGCACGGTACAACAGGAGAAAATCTGGGGCTCTTTTTGATGCCCTCGTGGTGTGCAGGCTCAGCTTGCAGCCAGGACAACAGAGCGAAGCTGTGGGTAACCTCCTGGAAAGGAAGATGGGAGCTCGAAGGGCCCCAGGTGCAGCACACAGCTGTGTGTCCTCAGCCAGCCCAGCAAAGGAGGGAACAGCTTTTAGGAACAGGCTGCAACAAGGATGGCAAGGTGTGAGCTCATGGTGCTGGTGTGTAAAAAGGTAAGAAAATGTGAGAGGCGGTTAAATCAGAGAGGGGAAGATGTTGGAAGGTTGTTGTGAGTCTTGCTTACTGTGAGTGGTACAGTAGAGGGCAGGTGGAGGTGAGTGGACAGCTATGCTCAGGGTGAGTGGCAGACTGCAGCTTGGGGCTGTGTGGTGATGAGGATGTGTCCTGAACTCATTGGCCTATGTAGGACGCTACTCCTGAATGTTGCTCTAGATACATTTTTCTACAAGGATGTTGCAGTGTTGGAGCTCAGTGTATTATTGGGGGGGGGGCCCTCAAATGGCAGAAACCAACCTCTGTGCTCTTCTTATTGATGTTGCTCTAAAAATAGAGCTGTAATAAATAATGAAATAGATCTGAGTGAAAAATAACTGCTTTGGAGGTAGTAATTTCTGAATCTTGAAATTATTTATGTATATTGATGAAAGCCTGCTTTTTGCTTGTTTTGACTAAGCACGGAATGAAATCTAAAAATGCCATACTCTTTTTCTGTAGTGGTGAAACGGTGGTGGTGGTTGTGCACAAGCTCAAAAAATTGCCCTCCTGCCCCCTTCTCTTTCATTCTACCTGCATTATAAACCTCCGCCTTGATTGAGCTAGCCAGTTTGAAAACTCTAATGGATAGGCTAGTTGAAAACCTTAATTCTCTCTCGGTACATGAAAATGGATTATATTACGTGTTTAGAGGCTATAAAGGATAAAAGAGAAAACTGCATGTGCATTAAGATTTGGTTATGCAATAGCTGGATGCATTTAACAGTTACTGAGTATTTTGCTTGTTTGATATGGCTTAGAGCTTGTGCATGACACTGTGGTAGTTACAGATGTTTGAGAGAGTTTTAAATACTAAACAGACACTCAGAGCGCTACTCTTAATGGATATGTTATGTAGCAGTTCCTCAAACTTTTTTTTTGATTGCACACCTCTACCTGTAAGAAATCTTTGGGCGTAGACTTCCAGTATTTTAATTACTGTTTATTAAATACATGTCCTACATACTGATGTAGTAGGAATGTTACAAAATGTACAAAAATAGAAACAAACAAAAAAAAATAAACAGTAAATAAAGAGTATTTAAAAATATTTTTATTCGTTAATGATACAAAATATTTTTCTCCTGTGCCTCTCTGGACTGACTTGCACGCTCCCTGGGCTCCATGCAGCCTGCTTTGGAGGCCAGCAATTTAGCTCATCTTTAAAGTTGATCAGCTAAAAAACAACTGTAGGAGTATTTTAAAAATCAGTAAGTGATAATATCACTTAAAGTAAATGTTTTCACTACTGTGGAGTTCATTGTCCTATTTCTAACATTCTCTTTTCCTTCTCCCTTTCTCTGCATTCAAATTCTTCCTTAGGTTATCAGCTTCATGAGGTCACATATCCTAATTCAAATGTGCTGGCTGTGAGCACTGAATTTGGTTCAGCTGTGGAAATACATAATGAACTTAGTTATACCCTCTGCTGATAGTCTTTGCAACAATTGTTATCTCGCAACTGCTTCAAGAGTTCAAGCTTTGCAAAAGCTAAAAAAGTTTTAATGAAGTTCTTAGATTGCAGCAACAGCTGAGAACTTGTGTATTTAAAGCTTTTGATGGGATCTGGAGATCAAGACCTTGTAATTTCTGTATTGAAGTTCATGCATATGTTCTACTTTTCTGTTTTATGCTGTAACTTGTTTCTCAGCTGAAAGCTTTTGTTCTGCAATGAAAAAAGCAATGAGAATGCCATTGTGAACAATTCATTTTCTTTTTTGTAACAGATATATTTCAGGCAGTGGGAAGTGAGAGGGAACTTAATGAGATGTCTAATTCAGCTGATAAGACCTTCTGTCTTAGAAATCATTTGGTTCAGTGTAAAGGTTGAAAAAGCAAAGAGACCAGTGTGAACAAGGAGGTGTTACAAAAGGAAAGAAAATGAATGCTCGCCCATCTCCTAAGACACAGGCTCACAGGGAAGGAACTCAAAAAAGAAGGGATCCCCAACAAGACAACTTTCCTCACCTTCAGTGAGGTCTAAGAGGTATGGAGTCTTGCTGCACCCCTTCCGGATGCACAGGTGAATCACTTTCACCTGTACACCCAGGCCTGACCAGATCTTTCTTTCAGGTGCTCATTCAGTGGTTCAGGCTGTGACTCAGTAGTTCCCCTACTAGTAGGCAACTGTACAGTAGTCTTTTGCTTTTAGTAAAGGAAATTATTTAAAGAAACAAAACTTCTCCTTAGTTAGCCACTTCAAAAATTTCATGAAACTCCTCAAGGAAATGAGAAAGAACAGAACATATATTCTCATTCTGAAATCAGATCCTTGCTTTCAGCAGACAGGTGTGCAGTAGCTTCTCACACTAACACATGAAGGTGCTGCATTTATCAGTGTTTATTAGGAATAATAATGTGATCATTGGTCCTTTGACCTCACAGAAAAATTATCCAGTGTCCAACTTTAAATGGCTCAAATCAGAAGGGAGAGAAAACATATCCACTGTTTAATGCAGCACAATGAGGAGGTCTTTGACCTAGCTTGGATTATAGATGTGCAGGTGCCTCCAGCAGGAAACACTGTCCTGTTTTCTGCTTCTGTTCAGTAGAATTTTCAGCAGAATTTTTACGTAGTCTATAGATTGTCATAGACTTTGAAAACTGGACTCAGAAAAATGAGTACACTGGATGCAAGGCCAGTCCAGGTCGTTGATGGGAAATGTTGGCTGAAAACAGGGTGACAGCATCTACCTGAATCTCATTTCTGACCTGGCAATTTAACTTTTATCTATTCATTATATAGGAAACCTGGAAAACAAAGTTCAGAGATATGTCAATTATCATGATAATTGCCTCAAGAGTTCAGATAATTGTGTTTGAAAGTGTAAGAGACTAAATGTTCAAAGAATGGGTTAAGTAAGTGTTCAGAGTTTAGAGTAGTGCATTAAGTCTGGTATGAGAAATGTTTTGCTGATCAGGCAAGCTGAAGAGTGTATGCCACATTAAGTTGCCTGTGGACAGAGAGGAAGAACTGTTTACAATGTTCTGGCTGCTGCTGTGCCCTTTACCATGTTATATTTTCTCTAGAAAGGAAAAGAGGGGGAAAGCAGTGCTTTCCTAGCATGCTCAGGCTAGGGGAGGTTGTGGTCAGCCAGTGAGATGTACAGCAAGTGTAGATCCTGCTTTCAGCCAGGCTTCAGGAGTGATGAAAGACTTGGCAGAGAACCGAGAGAGGGTTTTTTGATGATTGCTTAACTTGAGGAAGTGCTGAAAGCTGTTGGACTGGTAGCTGGGACTGGAAGGGACCCTTTCCCTTATTTCAGAGATGTGAGTAGTGGGAGGGAGACATTCTGCCTCAGCAGATTCTTTAATCTGATCATCCACTAGATTTAAGATTTTTCCACTTAGATGCATCTTGCAAAATGATGTCTGAAAGCATTTTAATAAAGCACAGTTAGAGTCTGTAAGCCTGTTCTCTTTAAAGAAGAAGCATAAAAAGATTAGGCAATCACCCCTCCAAGCCTTGTTGAGCTGAAGTTCTCAGTATGGTTCTGGACTTTGTTTCAACTTGAACTCTTTCATTTAAAGTAGCAATAGAGAAGAAATTTGAATGCAGGAGAAAAAAGGCGGGAGGCAATTTCTTTGAATAATAACTATGTCAAGTTGCAAATGCTTGACTGTTTAGTTCTTAACATTGTTTTTGGTTTTTTGTTTTGTTTTCCTGTTTGTGTGTGTTGTCTTCTGATGCACGGGAAACTTTTCAGTTAAGAAAGACTGTTTTGGAAAAGACAAATCTCTAGTCAATTTAATTTGTAGGGTGTAAGGTTTGTGAACTTATCTGATCAAAGTAACCTTACTCAATTTGAAATAAATTGGTTATTTCTGTTGCATACAGTAAAACTACTTCTTAGAAGTCTTTTCCTGCGAAGTCCTTTAATCATGCTGGGGTGAAAATAGTTTTTCCTCATATTCTTTTTGCCTTACACACACTCACACCTTCCCCACTATATTTGTGAGCAGAAATATATTTAAACAAACATGTCTTCAGAAGATTCAAGAAGTGATTTAATGATTACAGTTCTTATCATGATCTTGAAGGTATTTTCCAAAGTAAATGATTCTATTTTATTTCATAATAGATCGTTCAGTAGTTGTCGGATCATGTCTCAAATGTTCCTAAGGTTTAAGATGCTGACCTGTAGCATATGCTATATTCTTCACCCCTTGAGCTTCTGTTTCTTGAAGGTGCTGTAGGAGAAATGAGAAAAAGTTCAATTTTGAAGACAAAAATGACACTTGATAATTTCCACTATTATTAGATTGAATTATGTAGATGTAAGAAACAAATGTGCAAACTCACAAATGATGCCCCTATCTGTTCTGACCCTTTCTTACTGTTCCTTTACAACAATAATCTTACATTTAAATCTGAGGTCTTGACCCACCTCCTATTAAACCCATTTAATCTCTCTTACCCTCTTTTGCTTTTGAAAAACACGACAAGTCATCCTTCCTTTTTCTTTGAATTCAAAGGAGTGATTATCTGTGATGTGGGAAACTGTGTGTAGTGAGAAGGATGAGACAGAAGGCAGCTCTATGCATCTGCTGAACCACAAACCTTTCTCTCTTTGTTGATTTTTCCTTCCCCCCTTCTCCCTTGGCATGACACTATGCAGGTTAAGAAGATACCCTCTGCAGCTTGCTTATAAATGTATGGGATTGTCAAATGCCCATGACATGCTTAGTTTTAACTTTTTGCAAATGAGCAAGTATCAGTTCTGTTGATTTAAGCATCTCACTAGATGAGCTGTGATATTTAGTGATTCAGATCCTGGATCAAGACCTGTGAAAGAATATATGTGCATTTGTGTGAGAGAGTATCATGCTTCATGATGTTTCACTTGTAAATCTTCCCTGGGGAAGGGTCGGTGTTAAGAAATCAGGAGATGCCCGAATTGCTGTACAGCTCTTAGAACACTAGAATCTATAGCTGTCTGGATTATGAACACTCTTCATGTTGAATCTTGATGCTCTCAGATCGTTGAACCAGTTCATACTTCACATCCAGGAAACATGGATTTACCTGAATCTGTTCTGACAGGGTCCAGGGCAGGCAGACCCGTCTTGTACTCTGCAGTTGCTAGGAATTAAATCATACCCTCCCCTCTTTTTGAGTCTTGCACACATTTGTTTGTGGTGTTATTGCTTTGAAAGCAATATCCTTTGAAAGGCTGCCTTCTCTTAGCTTGTTCCCAGAGCATTTCTAACTAGTGCACGGTTGGATGGCGATCACTGTTCGGTTGAGCTGGATTAGAATTGATGCACAGATTGACTTTTCATGCACAAATTTCTGCATAACAGTGAAGAATTACTTCTGAACTTTGCAATAAATATGATAATTATAACAACAGTTATCTTACGAATGGGAGAGAACTGGAAGAAAATCATTTGGTGGGTAACTTCATCCCGTTTCCTCTTATATTGCTGCAGGTTACACAGACAGGTATTGTCTGAGGGTGGGTTGCTTATGGTCTTTGTCATAATCCCCAGGAACAAGTGGGACTAAGAAGCTCATCCAGCACATGCTTTGAGTGACTTGATACACCATTTCTGTTCAGTTTGATGGCAGGGTATTTTTCAATAGAATGTGTGCTAGATACTATCTCAAAACTAAGAGTTACAAATTTCATAAAACAAGTGGAAGGTTAAGTTCTTCACAGTGAGCTGTGGGCTGACTTTAATAGGTATCTATAGAAAATGTGAAAGCTCATGAGATGAGTTCTAGATAAAGCTTCTTTTCCATGGATTTCTTTATATATTTGATGAAAAAAAAAATAAGGAAACACTTGTCTACTTAATTAGTTGAATTTTGATTGATGTGTAGTGAAAGAAACTGAAACTAAACCTAAACTTTGGGTTAGTTATTTGTTTTGAACTGTGTTTTAGCTGAATACAACTTGAAATGCATCACTTCTGTGGAGCAAAGTAGATGATTATCGTGATAGCACGGAAAACCTTATTAGTGTTTTCCTCTTTGCCCTAGTATATTGTGGTCAGAACTAGTACACATACCTGACATTGCAGGGGAAGTATTAATAGAAACAGAACAATTAGTGATTTACCTACATAATTTCAAAATATTTCCTATCCCACAAAAAGTGTTGACGCGAAAGAAGTTGTGATTTGGGTAATGTGACAGAACAAAAATCTTGCTGTTGTTGAAAATAGGAGGTGAAAATACAGAATGGATGGATGGTATTTAATGAACAGTAGCTGTGTATTATTGAACATCAGAAAAGGATCTATATAGCCAGATTAAAGACAGATGACCTTTTTAGAGTTTAGTTAACCTTTTGGTCACTTTTAAGAGTTATCACTTATGAAGATAAAGGTCAAGCTACAGCTTAGTCTTCATATATGATCTTTTCCCTGTGAGGAAAGTTAGACTTCTATGAGTTTTGCTTTCCTAAGGAGCTGTAAGAGTTACTCAATTTAACAAGAGTAAAGTGGAAAAAAAATTATATTTTTTTCATTCGTCTTCAAGATGATTCTAAAGGGGAAATCTCTTCGTATGAAATAGATGGTTCCCTGACCTTTAATCATCTCTATATCATCCTGTTAGTGTAAAAAGTATCGTGAAAATAGCTTTAATGTAAATTGATGCACTGCCTCTTAAATCTGTAGAATTATGCAAAACTGCACCAAGTAGCCTTTGTTTCTAAAAATAGCTTTCAGTGGGAAGAAAAACTATTGCACTCAAGAACTTAAGATTTAAAAAAAAAATGACAGTAATTGTGTTGCATTTACAGATTAATAGCAATTTAATCTCCTGATGAGCTGACTGTGAGTGTGACACTCCTTGGTGCACTCTGTGGTACCGTGTTCACTTACAGCTGCACAAAGGGAAATCTTGGCTAGCTCTTGACTGGGAAACCTGTCCAGCAGTTGCTCAGTCTGACAGATTCTATATTGTGTTCCCCAAACTACCACTCCTTCATATATATATGTGTGTGTGCGTGTGTGTATGTATGTGTGTGTGTGTTTAAATCGTGTAGTTAAACACTGTCTAAAATTGGAAGGTCTCTTTAAGCAGCTGTTAGGCTAGTTTCAGCATATAGGTTACTGTTTTACAGAACTTCTACCCATCTGTGAAGTTGTTTTTTTTTTTCTATCTAACCTTTGTTTAGTTAATGTAGTGAATATCAAAGTAAAATGAAGTTTTACATCTTTCAGAAAACACTTGCATATACAACTAGGTATCCATATATATGACTTGGTGGTTTCAGTGGAAACTGAGTTGTTTTCCTTCAGACTGAATTCCATGGCAAGAGAGCAGGAGAAATGAGTGAGAAAAACAAAAACTGCCAGTCCTGTTCTCTCTCGCTTGTGAGAGTAGCAGGTGGGGGAACTGGACTGGTTCTTAGGGGTCTGTTACTATTCTAAGCATGTGGATTTCATAGAAAATAGTTTTGTAAGTGGAAATAATGAAATATTTGCCAATGACCAGTTTTCTTCTTTTTCTCTGTCTGGAAAGATAGCTTAGCATTTGCAGTGATTAAATAAGTCTTATGGTAAAATTAATTTTAGTTAAAACTTCAGGAAGTATTCAAGTTGAATAGAAAAATAGCTCCTCTACCATTCTCCTTGGAACATGATTGGAATTGTTCTGTGTACTACACAAGAATTAACCAAGTGAAAGTATTTCCCTGGGTGAGGTTGTGTTGGGGAACAATTAAATAACCAGAAGAAAAAAAGAAACAACAGCAACAAAACATTCCCAAGAAAGTGCACTTAGCAGAGATGTAATATAAATGAAATCAATAGTTTTACAGACTACATGTTTGTGTACACAAAGAATCCTTACAGAATTGGAAATACAACACGTTTTGTATGAATAATGAATTGGAGACAAAAAATAAGAAAGGGTTGAGGGCTCTTTGGTCTTTCCTGAGATCAATCCTTAACAAGACTGACTGAGAAAGACTTAATTGGCTTTCCATTTGTGCTTGGCAACTCACTGTACCAGGTTTAACCAAGGATCTTCTTAGCCTGCAGCCTGAGAGCTTGCAGCATTCACCAGAGTTCAAAGACATACAAAATCTGCATCATATAGGCTGTACTCTCCCATACTTCACTAGCATTTAGCCCTCAGAAGTCGTGTCTGGGCATTCTTGTTGCAATGGTTACACATGGTTCTGACTACATGAAAACTGGTCTAACTCCAGATTTACCATCCTTTTGCAGCAAATTTTAAAATTGTAATGAAAAGTTGTGCATAAAGCAGAATTACTTTTGGCTTAATTTTCTAATTCTTTTGCAATGACTCTGCTGAGAGCTGCCTAGTACTCTAAGAATAATAGAATTGTTTGAGTTGGAAGGAATCATTAGTGGCTTCTTGAGTCCCAGTCCCTGCAATGAACATGGATGTCTACAGCTAGGTCAGGTTGCCTGGAGACCTGACCATGAATGTCTCCAGTGACAGAGCATACACCAACACTTTGGGCAACCTGTTCAATTCTCCTACACTGAAAGACATTTTTCTTACATTCAGTCTAAATTTTTCCTTTTTCAGTTTGAAACAATTTCCCAATGTTTTCTATCACAACACATTGCTGAAGAGTCTGTCCCCTTCTTTCTTACAGCCTCTCTTTAGATACTGAAAGGCCATGATTAGGTCTCCCTGAAGCTTTCTATTCTTCAGGCTGAACAGCCCCAGCTCACTCAGCCTGTCCTCATCAGAGAGGTGATCCATCCCTTGGATCATTTTTGTGGCCCTGCTCTGGACCTGTTCCAACAGATCTATATTCTCTCCTTTACTAAGGACTCCACATCTGGACACAGGCCTTACCAGTGCAGAAGAGAGGGGCAGGATCACCTCACTGTCCTGCTGGCCATACTTTTTTTGATGCAGCCCAGGATAGGGGTGGCTTTCTGGGCTGTGAGGGCACATTGCTGACTCACATCTAGCTTGCCATCCACTGGTACTCCTGAGTCCTTTTTGGCAGGGTTGTGTTCAATTCTTTCATCCCCCAGCTTGTACTGATAGTGAAGACTGTGTGACCAAGGTGCAGGGTAATAATCTCCTTTCCAGCTTCCTTAGGCTATGCATAATTTTGTGGACTGTCGCTTTTTCTGTTGCTTGGTTTTCTCTTTAAATGGCAAATGAATCTGCCTAATCCCCTTACAAAGATTTGTACATAACTTTGATTGTCCTCACAACATTTAGCATCTTTTCTCATTCTTATACCTCTCTTTTGTCATGGGATTAATAAAATTGTATGTGTATGGGAACTGCTGTGTCAGCCTGAAACACTGATTGAGCACCTAAAGAAAAGACCCATCAGCCCTGGAAGCAGAGGTGAAGACAATTCACCTGTGCAACCAGAAGGGGTGGAGCCTGGCTCCTCCCTCTTACACTTTTTAAGGTCCTCATGTCTTTCCTGAGGGGTATCTGTCCCATATCAAGTGTTGGTATAAAAGCAGGAAAACTGTTTTTCTTTCTCCAAGTCCATCTTTGTATTCATTTTTTTTTGTTCATCTGCTTAATGCATTATGCAACCTTTCACAGTAATCCTCAGCTAGCTCTTCTGTAAGCTCTGTACTCAAATCTTATTCCTGTTAACATTTCATCCTTCCACTGTTCCGTTCTGATCATTTGAGTTTATAAAACAGTGAAGAACCCTATATGTATGTTCCAAGCTTAGAAAAGGCAGTTTCAGTTTTTATCCACTTATCTGTTTTGAAAGGTTTAGAAATGAAGAATTTTCTCTCATCTCATTACAGTTGTTTCCTTAAGAGCCTTTAATGACAGATTGTGACAAAAGCTTTTAGGGGACGTGAGTACATTTTCAAAACTGTCCGTGCGTTCCTTGGCCATTTCATAGGGCTTCAGATACAATTATGAGAAATGCTTTTTTTAGCCTATATAAACCACTCTTCTTTTCCTGGTGTTTGTTAATCGATCTTCTAATTTTCCTTTTCTTCGTGAGTTTTACTTTTTGCTTTGCATACAAGTGAACGATTAGAGTTTACTGCTCACTTGAAATCATTGTAAAGGTTTTTAGCTGGCAAACATAGTTGTTTGTAACCTCTGTACGTGTATGGGAACTGTTGAATCAGGGCCTGAACCACTGATTGATCACCTGAGGCAAGTACTGAGTCAGCCACAGGGCCACAGGTGCAGGTAATGTACCTGTGTGATGGGAAGGGGTGGAGTCTGGCTCCACCTCTCCCAGACCCCATTTAAGGGCTCCCCACCACCAGGGAAGGATCTCTTTCTGGAGATCCCTCCTGTGTGGAGTCATCAGCGAGCTTCAACCATCGTAAAAGGTGAGCCACCCTTTACTTACCAGTAGTCTGTGTGCCATCTATATAAAGCCTTATGCAAATATACTGTCCTCTGCGTTATCTCCTCTGAATTCCATCCTTTCGAATTATCTGCCCTACAGTATGTGAATTCCTTTAGGACTATTTGGCTGTACAGATGAGTGACTGTCCCAATTTTCTTGTTTTATTTTCATTTTTGCTCTAAATTGTTTAATCTGAGTTCCCTGTTAGAACACTTGAAATACCATTGTTAAAGTAGTAAAAATGATTTCTGGCTGTTGCAAGCTAGCAATGTATTTTTATGATATAGGACAACTTAGTAAATCTTTGGGTAGATTTAAGTAAGAGCTACCTTTCCCAGAAAATAAGGCTCATGTGCAGGACAGGGCTTTCTTCTTCGGAGATAACAAAGTTGGAGGATAAATAATTTCCTGTGATGTTCTCCCCACATTTTATGCCCATATGTTTCTTCTAACTTGCAAGGTAGATTTTAAAAATAACAAGTAGTGTTCATATGATAACTGAATTTGTTACTTTTCTTCATGTTTTACTGTAATTGTTGGTATGGTATGGAAGTTGTGGTTTTTTTCCCCCCATATTTCTTCACTATTAGTGATTAGGAATTTCCTCAATATCAGTGATACAAGGCATTTTTCATTAATGTGACTAAAGCAAGTAAATGTAACACTCATTGGATTTATGAGATGGTCATAGTGGAGTCTGGAAGACTGAAATTCAAGCAGTACAATATCCTGCATCCTGTTGGGGTTAAAGTATTCTGTTTGTCTGTCTCTGGCTATATTGCCTGTATGAAGTAGCATGAACTGACTAGAGTGGCAAGAAATGCAAGCTTCTATCTGATACCCTGGACTATCTTTTTGTGTATGGAATACAAGGGGTGCTCTGATTAAATTTCATCGAGAGAGAACCTGATACCTGTCTCTCTGTTCAGAATGAAGTGGTCTATGTGTATTTTTGAAAGTGCCCTCTCAGTCTACTAACCCTGGAGCGTTGAAGTAGCTGCACTTGGTGCTGTCCAGGATGCTGTTTGTAAGATCTACCATGGCTCTTGGCAAGGAAGGATCAGTTGTGGAGGAGCTTTGAGGAAGATTTTGGTAATTCTCTAATCTGTTCTAGAACATGAAAGGATGGTTTGGAGTTGAAGTGTTCCTACGTGAAGCTGGGAATTTTAGTCCATCATCCTTGTGGATCTCTTTTAACTCAGGATACTCTGATTCTGTCCAGTTTCCCACATTATAGAGATACCTATGCACCCGAAGTGGGATAAAGATTGGTCTCTCTAAAAGGTGTAGCTGTTGCAGACCTTACCTAATGATCATTAGAAACTGAGACTCACCATAAGAGAACTTGTATGTTACACAGTTGCTATTAACATGGTGTGATCATAGACTTGCATCTGCCTAGACTGAAATTTAAGGTACTTCTATCTAACTAAGAGCTGCCATGTTGGACCTGCTTATAGTTTTATTTACGCACTATGTTTGATGTGTCCCTTTTTATTATACAAACTTAGTACTGTTACAACCTGTAGTCCTTGGGAGGCCATTTTAAAGAAGCTTTGAAAAGGAAGGTCCTGGTGAAACTTCTTCCTCTTGGACACTGAAAAATAAAAGTTAATGTGGAAAGAATGAGCTGATTATATCAGTTCTTTATATTAGATTTTTGTGCTTGGTTGGAAAAGCAATAAGGTTATAAGCTCATCTAATAATGAAAAGGTCTGGAATGATTTACATCAGATGTTTTTCAATATTAGGAAAGTGAGCATGCATCTAAATGAAGAATTCTACTGCTAGGCTTCACATTGATGGAAATCAACTTTGATAAGTCTTTAATTGCTACCAAACAGGATTTATAAAGGAATCTTGAATAGACATTTGAATCTATATCATGTTTTTAAGGTGCCACTGATAGTATATTATCTTTGTGAGTGTTACTTGTTTAATAGCTTAGTATTAGCCTAATTCTTGCACTCTAATAATGTTTATGCTTTAAGTATCTGCTGTATTATCAATATGTATTTGATGACTTAGTGTAAATTAAAATCACAGAACCAAAGAGTTGTAGGGATTGGAAGGGACCTCTGGAGATCGTCTCGTATAACACTGTTGTGACACAAAGTTGCACAGTTATCTGTCTAAACAGGTCTTAAATATCTCTAGAGGAGGATACTCCACAAGGTCTTGGTATGTCCTATTCCAGTGTTCTTTCACTCCTGACAGTGAAAAAGTTCTTCCTTGTGCGAGTGTGGAACTTCCCGTGTTGCAGTTTCTGCCAGTTGCCCCTTGTTCTACTGTTGGCCATCATGGAAAAGAGCCTGCTTCTATTGATTTGACTCACTTCAGATGTTTATAAACAGTGATGTAATCCCCTCTCAGCATTCTCCAAATGGAAGAGCTGCAAGTCTATGACTCAAATAGCAATGTCTACTTAAAATTAGCTTGACAGCTTTGTAAATACCAAGTATAGCGTAAAAAAGTGTCCGTTGTTTTTTACCTTCATTGACTTATTCTAAAATGGTAAACCTAACAGGGTGCATTCTGAAATATTCAAACTGAATATTTGCTGAAATAAAAGGAAAAGAAAAAAAAGGAATGCTCAGAGATTTTTGTGTATTAAAAACCTGTATGAATTGATTGAAAAGTTTTTATAGAATAAAATACTCTGTACTTCATGGCTTATAGACCTCTGGAAAACACTTGAAATAGCAGAAGTACAAGCGTAGGTGCTTAAATTTTTTGAGGTTAAAAAAAACCAAAACAACACTACTGCCTTCTAGGATCTGATGATCAGACCAGAAATAGCGAGGACACTGCTAGAATGAGTGTTTGAGTTCTGTGTGTTACCTTTGTGTTCTGAAAGCTCTTCATACTTGGAACAGAACATGACATCACTTATTCAGGCACAATGTGGATATGAATACTCAGTAATCAGCGAATACATTATGTCAAGTAAGGAAGTTATTTCAGTAAATAGCAGTTTCAGCTGTAAGGGATGGGCATAGTATTTGTAATAGTGTGCAATATTTTTCACCCTATTCCTTCATATACAGTACCTCAAAATGGGGACTAAAAGCTGCATTAAAGAGTGTTCTCAAGTTACATTTTTGTGCTGCTAGCTTAAATCTTACACAGCGATTCAGAAAGAGCTCATTGTAGTAAAAATCTGTCAGTACTGATCGCACAGACTGTTTTTAATTCAAGTTAGTCTGAATTAGGAGTGTCTTTAAAACATCTGTATCTTAATGAAAGTTGAACAGATTTATGCCCTTTATCTATCCTTTGACCTTAATCCTTATAACTCATCTGTATGTCCAATTCAGACATTCCCATTAAGTCACTTACTCTGTCTTTCCCTTTTCTTTGCAGTTTGAGTGAACTAGGGTAAATAATGTATGATACAATTTTTCCTATTTGGACAGTTTCTCCTCACTTTCTCAATCATCATTATCAGTTTAACACTTTATTAATAGAGACACTCTAGTCTTTCTAAAATAAAAGATATTATGGAGAATAATTGAGAAGTAGGGTAATTGAAACTGTTCCTATTACATCTAGCGGAAATTACATTAATTATCTTGGACTTTGTAGGAGCAAGTAATAGTTGTTTTCATGAAACTTAGTTTGAGTAAAATTATTTTTGAATAAAGGCCATCAAACTTATTAATGAGTTTAACTCTTGAAGTACCATTATTTTTTAAACAATGACTGGAATTTATGTTAAAAATGACTTCTAACAAAGAAACTGAGAACTTTTTTCTGCTCTAAGAGAGATAAGAAATGCTACACAAGAGATTACCAGCTGCACTGTGACAGCAGTTGCTTCACTGAGGTGTTATCTGGCTCCTAGATCAACTTCCTCCATGAAGTGAAGTACTTAGCTCAACATTGCTTTATCTTACACTGTTTGCTTGTTGTCTTATTCTGTTTATGAAAGATAAACAATTTTCATGAGAAACATTACTTTAAAAATATCCTTTGCATAGGGTCTTGTTAAGAGAGACTTTGTATTTCAGCATCTGATGGCTGTTTCTTTCTCAAGATGTTGATGGTTTGAAACATGCCAAGTCCTGATGTACGCTTCTGCGATGACTGGAAGAAGCTCTATAGGAGGGCAAGGGCATAAATAGCTTTTTCCAGCCTTCAGAGCTGAATCTGTCTATATGAGGAGATATATACAGTGATCTGATTCTGCCACTTGAAACTTGTTTTGCATTTCAAGTGAGGGTGTCAAATGGAAAAAGGGAGCCAATGTGTTTAACAGTGTGATAACATATCTTAGTTGGTGTGTACCCTTTCACCAATTAGTAGAAGTGATTTTGAAATTATAAACAGTGAGATGGTGGTGAGTTCCAAAGGAATTAATCAATACCAGCTGCCAAAATGAAATGCAAGTCTGCATCACGAGGAATAAAGTCAAGGTCAAATGAAGATCCTTGTAAGTTCTTACCAGCCTTCCCCAGTCGGTGGCAATGTTTATGAAGGGTTAATTCTTGGTTTTGTAAACTGCCTGCTGTCTGTGAAAAGGCTGGAAATTACTTCTGTTAACATCCTGTTGTTTTTTTCTGTGCCTCTAAGGCCTTTGGATAAGATTACAGAAAAAGCGTGTATAGTATTTTTCTATCTGACTTAACTGATTTTTGTCTATGATTTTATGAGCCTCCAGAAATAATGTGGTAGGATTTCAGAGTTTCAATGAACTGAAGAAAATCTCAATGGTAAGTTCTGACAGTGGTCCAATTTGCATGAGAAGGATTTAAATTGAGAATAGTAGTTCCATTCCCCTTCACCCCATACATGCACATATTCCCCCCTACTAATCTAACTTGTCACCTCAAACAGCTGTTTCTAGAATGGTGGAGTAGCACTAACAAATTTTATCTTTCATAATTCACTTGTTCCTTCACTTGCCTGAGTGAAGCTCCAGAAGAAGCCTCAAGCTATTTAATATCTGCCAAGGGTGAAATATAATTCTATGTGAAAATTATCAGATTACAGGTAGAGTATTCCTGTAGCATGCTGCTGCTGCAGAATCCATAGGGTCCACATGTTTGCGCAGCTAGGGTGTATTATCTGTGTTTTGTGGTGAAGTCTACAGGTTGCATAGTTTGGTGAAGTGGGACTTGAAAACTCAGGTGTGGTGCAAAGATTTTCTGATGCAGGTATGACCTAGGAAGTCTTGGATGAGTATCTCAGGCAGACTCTTGTAGCTAATGCAAGACCCAGTGTCTGAAATGCTTTGAAATAAGCAGCAGTATGCATTTGAGCTGAGAGCTTCACTGCATAAAATACTTGGATCAAACAGAGTTTCAGGTTCCTCTAAGCAGGATAGCATGTTAATACCAGACATCTGTTCTCTTTTTTTAGTGACTCAAATACTATTTTGGTTTCTCATGCTGTGGGAAAGGGTAGAGAATGTATCCATTGCTTAAACTGAGAATGACGTCAAGAGAGGGGAAATAGTTTTTACCAGATTGAGAAGCATCCTACCAGAGCCATTCCTGTCTCCTTTATAGTTGGCTTTTGGAGTCAAACTGCATTCAGGTCTTTAGAGGTGGAGCTGCTTGTTTGTTTGTTTGATTGTTTATTTTTATTTTTTTGTGCACAACTCCCTTCTTGTTTTAAGTTAAAATAAAATCCAACTTGACAGCGTTAGTTTCCTGGTAATGAAAATTACTTTTCTCCTTTTGGTTGTTGAAAAATACTTCTGAATTTGGCTGTAACTTATGTCTCCTGGAGAATCTTTCTGAAGTGGTTAACTGCCAGCTTTCCCACTTGTTTCCTTTTGTTGATGGACTCTCCAGAGAAAACAAGTGGTAACATATTTGCTTCATTATGAATTCTGGAGTAACATTGTAGTGGAAGCGCTAAGTCAAGGCTTGAACCAGTGATTGAGCACCTGGTAGGAAAGAAAGGCCTTCAAGTTTTATTCATCTGAGTAAGCTAACGAGTTGGACAGCAATGAGCTAACTCTTGAATGGACATCTGAATGTCTGTAAGAAAAACCCTCTGAGGGAGTGAGAGCAGAGTGCTCCTGTCTGGGAAGAACTGCAGAACTCAGGGCTTTTAAACTGGCAATGCTTTACTGCATGTAAGTGTGTTTGAGGGTTTAATGTTAACTTCTACATTAAGTTGAGCACAAACATCATCAAAGTGTTAAAATTACCCCACTTAAAAGCCACCTTAGGATTTATTGAAACTGTTAGTGCTTTTTCAGAGAAAATGTTTCTGGAGAATCCAAAACAATTCATATTAAATAAGTCACAGGAGAAATCCCATTTAGTGTATTTTTTCCTTTCACCTTTTTTCTTTTTCACCTCCTCACAGTCATCAATCACATGATGAGAGATCTGAACAATGAATGGTTTTGATCATAACTGGACAACTTCTTAGGCAGAAGTTTATATCGTGTCTATATTCTCAGTGTATTGCTTACACAGATTCTTCTCCCCACTTCCACATGTATTCATGGGGAGGGGGAAGTTTTTGATTTCTTTTAATAAATCAAGACTTATCTTACAGTTCTTCCAAGGTATCTGTTTGTGTTACAAATAGTGGCTGGGAGGGTGAAGACTTAATTACTGAATTATTTGGGGCAGTTATTTGAGTATATGGAGACCACCACAGAATCTTAAAGGGTGGAAAAAACCTCAAAGATCTAGTCCAACTGTCTACCCCCAATACTGCCCACTAAACCATGTCCCTACCACCAATACTGCCCACTAAACTATGTCCCTAAGCACCACATCTTCATGGTTCTTGAACACTTCCAGGGACATTTACTCTACTACCTCTCTGGGTGGCCTACTACTTTCTTGGAGAAGTTTTTCCTAATATCCAGCTTAACCCTTCGGTGGCACAACTTGAGGCCATTCCTTCTTGTCCTATTGCTAGTTACCTGGGAGAAGAGGCTGACTCCCACCTTGCTAACACCTCCTTTCAGGTCTGTGTAGAGAGTGATAAGATCTACCCTGAGCCTCTTCTTCTCCAGATTAAACAGCCACTGTTTCCTTAGCTGCTTTTCATAAGACTTCTCTTCTAGACCCTTCACAGGTTTCATTGCCCTTTTCTGGACATGTGCTAAGACCTTTAAGTCTTTCTTGTAAGGAGGGGCCCAGAACTGCTTGTGTTTGAGGTATGGCCTCACTGGGGCAAGTAAATGAGGACAGTCACTTCTGTAGTCCTGCTGTCTACAGACCAGGGTGCTGCTCTGAAAAATAACCCCAAGAACTTCAAGTGACAACTCTTCTTGAGATCATAAGAATGGGAAAAGCTTCTCTGCTGATCAAGACTGCAACATTTTGGTCATGTTAGAAATGCTTCTCAATGGAATGATAAAGTTTTTGGCTTTTGTTTTCCTTTCTAACTAACGTGTTGGCTAAGGTCTGCTGCAGCCAGGGACTTCGCTTATGATGCCTTTCATCTTGCTGAGAGGTATGCCATAAATGTTTCAGCCTGAACTGCAGAATGCTACCATTATTTGAGGTCCAGCATGTAGAGTAGTGTTTTAGGGCTGGGTGTGATTTGTGACCACGGTTGTCTGGAAGACACTGTGGAAGAGGGGGAAGGGAATGGATTTTGGTCAGTTATCCAGTTTATTTATTAGTAACATAATGAAATCTCTCAAGTCTAACACTTAAGAGTTATTCACACCAGAGAGCAAAGAAGCTGTGTGTATTGGATCACAGAAGGGGGTTTGAGAACAGCAGAAATTATTAATTCTTGTGTGTACTAAATTCTTTCACAAAGAAGATAGGACTCTGTAAATGTTGAGTCAAGTCTAGAGGGAGGTCACAGGTGTTATGACAAGATATATTGTAAAGCTGCATTTTAAATAACCAGAATCTAGTCAGGGCCTCTGAGTAAGGCACCAGGATAGTATATAATGCATATAGAGAACCATGGTACTGTTTTGTTTTTTTTTTTGTGCAGTGCTTCAGTTACAGTGCAGCTCAACTATCTAGATTGCTATCAACTATCTAGATTGCTAGGTAGTAAGCAAAGCTATAAGTACTTCTTACTAATATAATAAAACTTTATGGGGAAGAATATATATGTATTTAGCATTGTAAATTATGCTTGTAGCAGCCTATAGCCATAGCTGCAATAGTGTTTTCTTAGTAAGTAACTGATTAATTTAAACATACCAGAGCTCAAAAAAGGAGTTTGAGAGATTCCTTCTTCTTTGATATGTCATTTGGTTCACCTTAGGCATGTGCATACGAAGAGGTTACTTTCTGTCAATATCAGTTTTCTTCTGTTTGATGGCCTTATAGCTAATTATGATACTTCAACAACTTTTTTTTAATTAAAACTTTGCTTTTCTCTTGATAGGAGAAAAAAGATATCTTGCTATGGAGTGTTTCTTCCAGCTTGTTTGCATTCACTCTTGACAGTCAGAGTAGATAGCACACTCAAAATTCTCCTGGAAAGGTGAGATTATGGACCTTTGTAGCTAATAGAGCTCCCTGCAAAAATGTTTGTCAGGGGAGTGTCTGTCATGTGCCTAGATGTCCAAAATGGTATATTAGTGTGTTTCAATGAGAAACTGTGGATTTACTGAAAGTATGTGTTGATGTAGCAGCTCCAGCTTTAATAGGTAACGGAGCGCCTCTGAGGCTGCGTTACACAGAATCACAGAATTGTAGGAGTTGGAAGGGACCTCTAGAGATCAACTAGTTCAATACCCTTACTGAGTTCCTTTGGCTTTTACATGTGAGAATTTTTGTTTGGTGGAATTTAAGAATTTAAGCCTGGCTCCACCCCTTCTGGTTGTGCTGGTGAATTGCCTTCACCTGTGCTTCCAGGGCTGATTGGGTTTTTCATCCAGGTGCTCAATCAGTGGTTCAGTCTGTGACTCAGCAGTTCTCATAAATTCTTCTAATTGGCATTCTTGATGTAGATTCTGCCAAAATTTGAATGTTCACCCCTTTTAAAGTACAGTTTAATGTAGTATCAAGCTAACTAGCATTTAAGCATTAGAACAGTTGTGAAAAAGTACACTGTGCAGACTAAGTTATCATGCTTCAAGGCTTAAGGTCCACTTCCATTACTGTTTTGTAGAATTGTTTGTTAATTTGCGAAATCTTAGGAAATTCCCAGTGTTTGAAGTTGAAATGTACTGTATGTGTACAAGAAGAGTGAGTTAGGATCTGATTAATATTTATAAATATCTAAAGGGATGTGGGAAGGCAAATGGATGAGGCCAGTCTCTTATTGGTGGTGTGCTGTGATAAGACAAGGAGTAATGGCCTAGAACTTGAACATAGGAAGATACATACAAACATGTGGAAGAACCTCTTTATGATAACAGAGCACTGGAACAGGCTGCCCAGAGAGGTTGTAGGGTCTCCCTCTGTGGAGCTATTCAAGACTGATCTGGATGCCTACCTGTGCAACCTATTGTAGGGGACCTGCTTTAGCAGCAGGGTTGGACTCAATCTCTTGAGGTCCCTTCCAACTCCAGCAATTCTGTGATTCTGGGATTTTCTCTGAAGATTGGATGAGTGTTTGCACCAACACTATATACTGAAGTGCAGAAGCAGCAGGGGCATTAAAGAGAAACGTAACCTCCAGAAGTGCAGCAGTGTACCTTTTTCTGTAAGATCGTAATGCTTTGAGAAGTTGCATATTTTATTTATCTCTTCCTTAGAGAATGGAGTGCAACCAGTTCTGAGGATGTCTGTTTAAGTCTCTAGCCAATACAGCTGTATCAAAGTGCAATATTTCAATGTGGGTATTTCATTCAAGTGGTTCTATGTGACAATTGTCTTAGAGGTTGAACTGAATTTGAACTTCTCAAGGTAAATGTTCTTTTTTCCTAATAAATCACTGCTATAATTTCTTGTGTTTGTGTGTTTTGTGTTAGGCTGTCTTGAATGCTTGAAGACCGTTTTAATGTTATAGCTAAGTGAGACCTTTTTTCACCAGTCAATAAAGTTCAGAGCTGAGGCATCTGACATGCTGTTTTGTTCCTTCAACGGCGTGAAAAGTAACCAAGCTCAGTGAACTTGTACTGCAGTGATGATTCAGGTACTTGGAAGATTCTCCTTGAAGTGGTATCTCAGTTTGTCACTGACAGCCTTTGGGTAGAGCTTATTTTGTAGGAAAATCAAGGAAGTGTGGGTCTACTTTTATTTAAATTTTTAATTTCTCTTTTGACGTCAGTGCAACCAGATGCATGAGCTTGAAGAAAAAAAAAAAAAGACTGCTTAAAAAAGCATCTTTTTTTCATGAGGGTTGGAAATATATCTTCTTTCAAGCACCCTGATTTTTTTTTGTTTTGTTCAGAGAACCAGAAACCCACTGGAGATCCAGGAGGACTTCTGAGAATTTGGGTTTTTTCAAATGTCCTCATTACTTACCAGTATTGGATCACAGGATCACATGTTTGTGTCATTCTCTCGTTTTATAAGCTTGGATATATAAATATCTTATGCTGTCCTTAACCAAAAACGCCCTTCTTCCTTATTTTTTGAGAGTTTAATTACCCTGTTTATCTTCGTATCACATCATCTCCAATATGCTGATTTATGCTTTGGTTTGTTTTGCAGTTTAAAAAATGGCCATGATTTCCTTTACTAGAAAATCAAAACAAGAACTCAGGATTTAATTTCATGTACATATTTGTGTTAAGGGACTGTTGGAAAAAAAGAAAATAGAAAGCTAGCCTCTTGGCAAGGAGTCCTGAGCCTTCAGTGACTTGCAGAATACTGCTCCTTCTTGCTTATGTTTTCTTCTACTGGTATGTTAATCATTTACAGTGTGGTTTCTTTCTGCAGTATGGCTCAGGCTCAACAAAAAGTATAAAATGTTTAAGATAGCATATGTTTTAAATGCTAGGGGTCTGTCCTTGCAGCAAAGCCATCTCCTGTTTGGGTCTACAGCTCAAAAGCTGTGGCAAATGAAGTTCATGAGGCCTGAGTGAGTAGCCTCAATATGTTGCCAGTTCCTGATGGCTGCCCTGAGTTAAATGTGTTATTATGCCTCAGTTGTTGTGAACTCTGGTCCAGTGTCCCTGCTCAGGTTGAACGAATGTGTATTTATTGTTGCAAAGAGTGGGAGCTGAGGAGCTGATTGTGTGGTGGGACAGCAGGAAGAGGCTGAGTATAGTCTTTGGTCAGCATTTACAATCTGATTTGCTGTATTTGAGTCTGGGGATTTGCACTCCTATTTTACAGCTAATGACTTTCCTGCTATAGAAGAGCATATAAAACCATCTCCTTAACCTATGTATTTATAATTGAAACTCCTTCTGAACCTCTCTTCTAGTGATTCTTCTCTCTAGTATAGCTGCGTATTTTACTTGTAGCAGTGAAGTTCTTGTCTGATATACAGGATTCTTCAGAAACTTTATCATCTCTGTTACCTTGGACGTGGTCTTCATTCAAAGTAGCTGTTCCACTCCATCTTTTTGTCTCCGCAATCCCTCTCAAACTCACCATAATCAAGGAGTACAATGCTATTAAGATATGTCTTACATTATCAATAGTGCTGGATATATTTCAAAATCTGATGAAAACTGTACCTTCTTGCCATTCCACATCTGAACATAGCATGGAGTGCTTTTAGGAAGAACTTATTGAATTTAAACTTAAAACTAAGTAACTATTCCTATTGTTTACTTTTAGCTTCAGTGCTCAAGTACTTAGTTTCATTTTTTTTTTCCTCCAGATTTACTTCTCTTCTGTGAAGATTTTCTTTAAGAAGACTCTTACTCTTGAAATAGAGCCAGAGTCCTAGTATGGATCTCAGGATTGTTTTGTTATATGAGAAGGTCTGTGTGATGTCAGCTTATGTCAACACCAGATACTTGCCAGTCTACGCAATCTGGCAGTCACACTTCTATTTTCTTGTTCTGGCAGACTGAACATGATTCTGTTGCTTTTGGTCTTTGCTGAACATCTCTGTCTACTAATCGAACTGCAAGTAGCAGTTCTTTCTTCTAAAGAAGCTCTAGGGTAATAACATGTTTTGTCTTACAAGTATTTCTACTTTCTGTAACTTTTCCTTTTTTTTTCTTCCTATAGACACATTGTTTCTTAAATGCTGAAGCAAGGATATGGTTATTAGAATATAATACGAATATTTTCATGTACCTCTTAATTTCTCTTCATATTCAGTTATAAATCCTGTTTGTTTCTTAGCTTTTACCTCTTGCATTTCACATCTTCACAACACCTGCAGACAGGAAGAAGAACAATGCTAAATTCACTAATTTCCCACAGCTTTTCATTTTCTTGGCTACTACTTGGTGTTGAAATGTTCATATCTGATTTTTTTAATCTGCTCTTCATACATCAAAAACAAGTTACTGTTTCACTAGAAAATAAAATTCACTGCTTCCACAGCAGAAATTGTTTGAATGGGGCATCTCAGAAGATAAAACAAAAACATCTGTGGTATGTACTCAGCCTTACACTTGCTTCATGTGTTTGCCTGCCTGGGGACCTTACTTTGTGAATAGCTTTGAGAGAGTGAAGTGATATATATGCTTTGAGATAAAAAGATGAGCAGGGAATCCTGAGTATGGACACAAACCAAACTTCTTTTGCTTAATTCTGTGGAGATGAACACATCCATGTCCCCTGCGTTTTCAAGAGACCGCAATCCTTGCCATGTTTTTGAGAGAGGGACTGAGTTTGTAGATGTTTTCTATGTCTAAGGGTAGGATTCTTAGTTTTGCCTTCTGCTGTCATAAGATAATTTTCCTTTCTGTTCTGCTGTGAGCTTTTTAAGCCTGGCGTATATTTTCCCCTCATTGTCTAATATCACATGAACATATTTGAGTAGCTGTATTCCAAGTTGGAAGGATCTTTTATGTCTTTTGATGACATAAAACTAATCCATGTAATTGGAAAGACTGCACCTTGAACATGATCCACATCCATGTTGTTCCTTTATTGCCAATTGCCTGCTGTTGCTAAGTAGTTGATAACTTGCTTTCCTTATGTTTTGACACTTGGGACAACTCTTTCCCCTGTATGGAGCAACTGATGTTTAGGCAGTTTAGCAGAAATGCATTCTGTTGTCAGCGTTAAGGCTTCAATATTACTTGCTGGTGAAACAATTATACAGTACCACAGAAGTGTGGCAATAACCAGTGTTTATAATTTGTTCCTTGTATTCATGGTTACAATTCAGAGTGACAGAGGAGGGTGGCAGGGCTCGTGCACTGAGCACCTGCTGCTACAAATGCCTGGATAAGAAATAACTTCAGCATTATTTAGTAAATGGAAAGCATAGCTATTTCATCAAGACCGTGTATAATTGTTTTAGCCTTCTGCTTGAATAATCATGTTGCTGAATCAACAATAATAGGAACACAATCCAGGCTATCTGAGTCTGTGAAAGGGAAAAATTACAGAAAGTGTATGTGTACATCACATTAGAGACAAGTGAGTGTTCACAAAAGTCACTTCCGCCTAAACGTGCTAAATACTTTGCAGGGAGAATCCCAAGGAAGCAACACAATTCTGTTTGCCTATTGATATTGAAAGACAGCAGGTCAGAATTTCAGTGGAGGGTTTATATCTATTTGCACACTTCTCAAAATACTTTATCTACAAAGGAAGGACAGGAAGATCTTTCTAATCATAGGTTTGCTTTTTAAATGAATTTAGTGTTGAGGTTAACTGTCAAAAGCGTGATGTAGATCTCTTCCTGAGAATCTCATGATTTTTTTTTTCCAGTACCTACATATTAAAAAAAACAAACAAACAAAACAAAGCAAGTCTTTATGCATGTCCTTGGTTTCACAAACAAGTCAATTTAGAAAACCTTTTAACAAAATTTCATGATAGTACTTATTGTTTGCTATGAGTAATATATAGTTCACCATTTATAAACAGATTTTTTCGAATTGATAACTGTATCTTGTAGTTATCCTAAATGACAATGTGTATTTCTACTAAGAAAGTGTAGTTAGGTTCCTTGGGAATGACATTCCTAAAGCTCTAATGCATGATTTCTAATAAAACCAGAGGAGGAAAAAAGCCTCCAACTCATCCTTCTGCCATTGTTATGAATCTTAGGGTCTTCTGCATTTATGCGTAATGCTGTAAATTTTTGCTGTCTTGTAAGTTTTAAACAGTATGATGTAGAGACAGTATTTCTCAGTAGGACAATGCAGGTTTCCCTACAGCTTTGTGGAACGTATTGAAGGGCAGGCTGCAGTGCAGCCCAGGGGGGGAATTAGAAAAACCATTCAGAAGTGGGTAAAGTTTAACTTCCGGTTGATACTGAGTGATAAGCACAGTAAAAAGCATGGCCCTTGGGTTATGTGGTTATTTTGTTTTTCTTGAAGCCCATGCAGTAAATTTTTAGGGAAGTTATAACTTTTTGTAACACTAAAATGTATAACTAGACAGCAGATTTTTAGGTCAAGCATGCTTGTAACAAAAGCAAATGTGGTGCAACTCCAGGCTGTCTTATTTTTAGAGTATTCAGCTACTGGAATGAGTGGATTTGATGATTAAAAGATACAGGGTAAATTCCATGCTCTCTGTTTGTGGGTACCACTTTCAACTTTGTACTCTTAATCTGATCATTGTAAGCTAAGTACAGGCATTTTAATTAGCAGCAGGATAAGCAGTGCGTACAGGGTGTGATTATGATGTACTCGTGAAGAAAGCCAGGTGCTACCATGCTGTGTGAGAGCATGATAGGATCAGAGGGATTTGTTTGTTCTTGCATTAGGATAACTGCACACCCACCTAATTTTTTGATAGTATGAGTCTCCATCTGTGCCATTCAGTGAGGTGGCATTATTTAATGCTTTGGCTTTAGCTAGCTTCATGTATTGACTGGTCAATATACTGGAATATGTTGGGGGTGCTGCTGTGTGGTTTTTCTTCTTGAAGACCATCTGTATGGGTATTTAATTATCAGTGTAGACAAATGCCAAATGTGCTAGAATATTCTGGTTATTGTTAGTCATAAGAGACATAACATTTCTGTGTTCAAGTTCATGTTATGTAACTTTAGTATCAGAAGGCTTGATGAGGCTTGCTGATGATGCTTTCAGGAAGTTGTGAAGAAGGAAGATCTTGATAGGATGCTGGACATTTGCAAAATGATAACCTAGAGACAGACTAGTACTCACATTCCTTTTTAAATTGGATGCATTTTAAACTCATATAAGGCTGGGGCGAAAGAGAAGAAATTGGAAGAGAAGGTCCTTGCGTGTGCACAAATAATCTTTATAAGTAATTGCTGCTTCGTTTATAGCACCTTGTATTTTCTAATATTCATCCAAATGTGTCCTACTGTCTGAATGGGAGAAGATTTCAAATGAGAATGTGGTCTCCTCATTGTGAATGATACAGGAATTCACTTGAGTATTATTTAATTATACTGAACAGTGTTGAGAGTAAATAGGTGATTATATGAAGTCTGGATTTTAATGTGCTATAAATAGGGGAAAAAATCGTTTCTAAGGTATTTAAGTTAAAGGTTACTGAAGTAAGATTGGTGGAAGTAGGAAGAGAAATCAGTCTGCTAGATTAAATAACGGTGGACTCTAAATGCTTCACTTCTGTCAGCTTTAATGTCATAGCAGGTGCTTTGATAATGCAAAATATTTCCACAGTTCTTCATTCCTCAGAACAGATGAGGTGAAGTAAAAAACAAATATGCTTCTGTTAATTACCAATTCCTGCTGGGGAAGGGGAGTGCAAGAGGGGGAAACTACCAAATGTATCTTGATAGGACCCAAGATATTTCCTGCTCAATAATGTTTTATTTAGGCCTGTAGATAATAGAATAAGAGCTGTTTGTTTGTTGTTGTTTTCCAGTATTGGCAAATGCAAAATAATAGTGATAGATGTTTGGGGAAAAATATTTGGTCACGCAAGAGGTAACTCTATGGGAGAACAACAATTAGATTCCACAGGAATTTAACCCTGTGTTTAACAACATGGATGTGATAAATGGTGGAACTGTAACCTGCTTCCACTGGTATGGTAAATAATAAGGATCAATGTGTAATTCAGTCTAAAGTAATATCTTGTAATTGTTTGTGGCATAACAAATGATTTGTAAAGAGCCCAGAGGACTAACCCAAAATAATAAACTTTGTTGGTGTTCTCTGCTATTGCTTTTTTTTTTCTTTCCTCTGTACTACCTAAAGTGTCTAGGTTGATGGTGAGAAATTACAGATAAGATGGTGCTAAGGAGTAAGTTGAAATATCTTTGGGGAAAAAAAAAATATTTAGGGAGGATTAGTTTAGGGGCTACAAGAACAGAATCTCACCACTTAAATGGAAACATATTTACCGAGTAGATAGTTATTTCTCCTCACATTTACCTCCAGATCTGTTCATTACACTGTGGATCTAGAAGTGTGGGGCCCTCACTGACAGCAGGTGTAGTCCAGATCTCATGTATTTGAGCAATGCTTTTAGCTTACCTTTAACCTGTGACAAAGCATAAATCAAAGTAACAGTAGCACTGTATTAGAGGCATACACAAAGCCTAAAGTATATATTTATTTAGATAGTCAAATGTTTAAACTTACTCCTGGCTTTTGAGACAACGTGGCTTCTGTATGTAAAGAAAAAAAAAAACAAGCCAAACTCATTTGCTGCTTCTAAATTATACCCACTGCTGTTAACAATTTCTCAAAGAAAAAAAGACATAATAAAGTAGCCACACTGGTCTGCAGATAGCTGATGAATAGGAATCTTAATACAAGCAGAGTTTGTTTTGAGATTTTCTTCCTGCTATCAGGATCTCGGTCAGTTTGTACTACAAGCTAGCACTTTTGCTTGGGAAATATGTTTTGAAAAGCAAACAAAATACTTTTCTGTATTAAAGTGTTAGTCAGCATATAGCTCTGAAAAGGGCTGCCATAAAGAGTCATATTGGTTGAGTTTAATAGTTCATGCATTGTAAACGCTGAAATTGGATATGTCACTGAAAGCTGCTCCTGGGCAGTTTTAGCTTGCATGAGCAGCATTTACTCAGCACATCACTGCAGGTCTTGCTGATCTTCCCCTAGCAGTGGTTAAGCAACATTTTTATAATGGAAACATTCTTCTTGTATTTTATTTTATTTTTTTTAACTCTCCCCCCCCCCCCGCCACGCATTAGGCATTAACGTGCTTTCCTTGGAAACTGGAGCATGTATTTCATCTCCTACTGCCTGTTTCCTTCTTCAGCAAATTTATTTCAGTGCCACTGCAAGGGGATTCTATCTTCTATTATAGAACCAAGCAGTATCCTAGTGGGCAGTGTGTTTGAAGTTGCCATATTGTGCACTGTCAAAAACAATAAAGGATATAAAGATCTTAGGTTTTGGAGAGAAAGCTCTGCCCTTAAGACACTCTATATTCCTGTAGTTGCTCTGGTCTATCAAGGAGAGCTTTGCAATACAATATAATCTTACACTTCCCAGTCATCTGAGTTTTCTGACCCACAACGGAAGGCATCGACTTCTTCTTGAGTTTTAGGATTGGTTTACAGGTTTGGGCAGGCATTTCCAAGCAGCTCTTTCCAAGCCTGCTGCTAACATGCAGAGCACCAGCCTCCTCTGTGCAGCAGGAAGGGGTCTCTAAGGGCATGAGAAGTGTGTGCAGAGGATGTTTCTGTGCCAAAACTTCTATTTTTCAATTGCGCAGTTATGTTTTAAATTTGTTTTCAAATCAATTTAGTGCCCCATGCAGACTTAAAAATACATTCCTAAAACCATTCTGCCTGTGTGAGTTTTTTAATAATCCATGAAGTAAGAATGCAGTGCTGTTAGATAATTAGATTACCACATTAATTTACAGGGTCAAAAGAAGAAGAAAACAGCGCAACTGTAGTAACTGGAAAGTTACTGAAGAGTGCTACTGTTCAGCTGTTCTGAGTACTGTGCTTTGGACTGTATCAGCTTGCTGTGGCCAGTGGCCCTGCTGTGATATGCAGTATAGAGGTCTGCATTTCTCTTGTATGAATAACTATATTTTTTTCTCCTATTTCTCCAGTAAGTATGGATAGTCTAAGTTGGTTTACTACTTCTCAACATATTACTTATGTCTATCCAGTTATGCCTATCCAATGTAATGACTAGTATCAGTGAAATGTTACACAAGGGAGATTTCTGCAATCTGCCAGCAATATGAGGTCAGAATGAGATAAATTGACTTCTGGTTCTGGAGGAAACAGCTTGAAACGCTTTGGCTTTATAGGAAACTATGGTAGTACATGGTGTGGAGCAGTTCTGATTAAAATTATCTTGGTATAGTTTCAGGCTCATGTTTAAGAATGTGAGAGGTTTGTATCTTTTCCAGCCTCATGAGCAAGATGCCAACATGTAGTGGTCCATACAAGACAAAGTTTGAGTATTTTTTGTATGGCTGGCATAGATGTTGTTAAAGTCAATGGCAAAAATAACAATAATAATAAATTCTTTCTCTTTCTTGTAAAACAAGTATTATTCTTGTTTGATTCTGTGTGTTTAAACTTGTTACACAAGATTTTTTTTCTTTGTCCAATATTTCTGCTCCTGCCTAAGCAGTATTTATTCTGCTGTTACATATTCATCATTCGCAGAGCAGAGCTCTGACTTTATTTTTTGAGATACAGAGTTACACAGACTAAAGCATTGCTTGTCCCAGTCAGGTCAGTATCCTGTCTGTAAATCCAGGCTAAGCACTGGTTACATAATTGCTGGTTTTGCTAACTGGTTGAAGGAATGGCTTGTAGATTGACCTAGCTTTCAAGTGTCAGTATCTCATCTCAGCCAATGTCACTTTTGATATGAAAGATGGTATGGGATGCTTAACTCTGGAATTAAAAACACAGCAGAAATTTCAGTGAGCTATTGGCATTGATCTTCAGCATTTTTGTGACAATCTCTACCAGCAATAGGAGATTGAAACTTGGAGAGATCAGTAATTAAATCAGTCTTACATGTGGAATACTTTACTCATAAATACTACTCTTCAACATTGGTTCCTCCTGTTTTTAGATTTTTTTTAATGCTGTTTGGATGCGTCAAATGTGGATGGAATGATTAATGTATTATTACTGTTACAATTGAGATGCTGTGTATATCTATTTTCAAAAGCCAAATCTTTGCTACTGTGATAAATATTTAAAGATATTGCAACAGTTCATAAAGCCATAAAACAATTTATATTAAATAATGTTTGTAAATAGCAATCAGATAAAGACCTAGTAACTTAGACTGTTGAAATAAATCATTAGAGGACAAGAAATGCAATTCTGGAGGCTTTGCTTTTAACATTTTAAATGGAAGCATGATCCTACAAAGCTGCTTGATTTTTGAAGCAAATTTACAGCAGTAGTTGGCATATGCATCCACTTAAATAGTAGCGAACGCATGTCAATGGCTATATTCAGCTTACATTTAGCTGCGGAGGAAGTGCAGAATGTTTTTCCTCTATTCTTTATTTCCTTTGAAATCATGCTTTATGTGGCAAATTCCTCTCTTTAGATTGTTCTGTTTACTTCCTTCCGTTTGTATGTCTCTTTAGCCCTGTGCTATTGAAAATTACAATTTTTGAATGAATAATGCTTATCTGATGATTTTTTTATATGATTAAAGAAAATGTGGGATTATATTTCTGGTATCATTTTCTTTCCTATGCTAATGATTGGTGTATGGACTGTAAGGTTTCCTAGGGAAGAAAGAAGAACCAATGAAATTCCTGTTTGACTCTATTTACTGTTAGGATGCAATTCCTGTTTCGTCTTCATGCATTTGGGCTCAGCTTTTCTTTTTTGTTGGATAACTGATACCTACCTTACCATTAATTCAATCTAAGGAAAAATATTACCTGTATTTCTGCTAAATTAAAAGTATCCTATAACTTGAGCAAGTGAGAAGAAATGGAGCAAATATAGTTAATTTTAAAAGCCTTAAATTATTTAAAAGCTTAATATCCCTTTATTTAGTATCAGGTTATGATTAATAGCAGCATGTTTTTTTCTGCTGAACTCAATTGTACTGTTAATACTGTATGCATGTTGAACAGAAGCTACCTTTCAGCAGTGTTTCTTGTAAAACACTACAATTGATGCCATTTGTGTTTATCACTTAATATAAGGAAATGAATAGTTTTTTCAAAACTACTTGTAGTTTATATGTTGGGTCTATCAACTATTCAAGCAACAAATGTGATAAAAAATAGTTGTTTAATGGAACAGGCTTTCAAGGGTCTTAATTATTCAATGAATGATAAAAGAAATAATCAGAAAGTATGTTAAACAATGAATCAACTAGACACCATACTACTGACACCCCATGAAGCTGTTTGTAAGTTAATAAACGTACTTCTGTTTCACCCTTTTCTGCCTAAAAGAAAACAAGAAAAAAGCATGCACCAACTTCAAAACCTTTCCTGTAATGAATACTTCCATTGGCTCTAATGGAGCCATTGGCATGAGTAGAGTATCTATTTGAATTAAAGAATTAACAGTTTTTCCTCTCAATATCTGTGCTATACAATTCTTCTTCAAGAAAGATCAGACACCTGGGCATCTAAATCTTTAGACTAATGAATTGAACATGTAAAGTAGTTGGAAGCATTAGTCCATTAATTTTCTTCTTTAGGTTGATTGTTTTCTCTTAAAATCAAAACAAACAAGAACACATCAGAAGCTGGAATTCTGTGCTCTCCAGGTTGGAGAACATCTAGAGTGTTCTGTAACTGGGAAGTAAATCCTACATTTGTATTTAATTAAAACCCTTAGTTGTGCTTGATAGATGTACTCAAGTATGTGTTGTAATATAAGGGATTGCTCACGACTTGAAATAAATTGTATATGGAGGAAGCAAAAACTTGAGAATCCTTTCACTATTGTAGTGAAATTCCAGTATCCCACACCCCTCTTGAACCTACAGAATCAAGTATGGCTTCCTGCTGTGCCCCCTTCTGGCACCAGAAAGATGTGGAGCTGTTGGAGTGGGTCCAGAGGTGGCCGCAAAGATGATGAAAGGGCTGGAGTACCTCTCCTGTGAAGAAAGGTTGAGGGAAGTGAGCTGGTTTAGCTTGGAGGAGGCTCTGGGGAAGATTTCCTTGTAGCCTTCCTGAACCTGGGGGGAGCTTATAAACAGGAGAGAGACCAACTTTGTACCTGCTTTGATAGTGATAGGGTAAGGGGGAATGGCTTTAGACTAAAAGAGGGCGGATTTAGGTTAGATATCGTGGAAAAAAATCTTTATTCATAGGGTAGTGAGGCACTGGCACAGGCATCCTAGAGAAGTTGTGGATGCCTCATCTCAGGAGGCATCTTAAGACCAGATTGGATGAAGTTCATGGCAGCCTAATCTGGTGGGTGACAGACCTGACCATGACCAGGAGGGTTGGAACTAGATGATCTTAAAGGTCCCTTCCAACCTAAGTCATTCTTTAATTCTTGACACTATGCTTCTTGTCAATGTAATTGGGTGAAGTAGGTTAAATGGACCACAAAGTGGTCTTTGTGTTCACTTGAACAAAGCAAAGTAGGTAGGTGACTGGTGGAATAATAAAACTCAGTGATTGGTCTGAAGATACTTGTTGTAAGTGTTGAAATGCAAACGTATGTAAGGGTGTTCATTGAGAAAGATCCTGAAGTGCCTGTAGGTTGCCAGTGTACAGCTCTTGCTAGCCCTGTGAAGGGGCAGTGGTCAGCGGGGCTTTACAGGGAACATATTTTTGCCAGCAAAAAGCCAACAAGCTTTGACTAAAGAAACAGCAGTGCAGTTGGGAATAGCAAAGCTGTATAATGATTGCTCTTTATATATAAAGTGATAACACTTTATTTTAAAATCAACTAAGGAGTAAATATATACTTATGTATATAAGTATATACTTATCTTCTGTTATCTGGCAATTATACAATTCAGCTGCATCAGTATATACAGTTAGACTTTCTTGCAGCATATCAAACAAACTACTAAAGTGTTCTTGACTTTATAAATGTCTTAATAATTGTTCCTGATGTTGTACTTTCTTAAAATGCAAAAGGTTAATTAAGACTTCCCTCTAAAACGTGAGTGTTATTTGGGAATTAAAGTTACAAATGAAACAGAATTATTGATGTCTCTCAAAATGTACTGTTTTCTGTTTAGCTTTATAACTCTATTTTTTGTCTGGTACGTAAGTACTGTGCCCATTTTGGACTTCTCAACACGTTCCCCACTGGTTTTCCAAGGCAGCTGCTGTGCTGCCATCAGCCATTAACATTCAGATGAGGCTAGCAGCATGTTAGGATGTGCCACAGATATTCAGCAGTGCAGATTGCTTGTTCTATCTGCCTCTGCCTGTAACATCTGGCAGCCATCAGGTGTGAGAAAGCCCAAATGAGAAGGAGGTAGATGCTTTTTAAGCTGAATTGAACCTATATATATATATTTAGACAAATTATTGCAGATTGCTTGAGATCATAAAAAAGCAAGCAAAAACAACACATAGATGGGGAGCAGAATTAGGTTTGCTAAACGGAATGCATGTATTGTGTGAACTTATTGAATTTTTGAGAAATTCTTTTGGAAGTTGGTTTAGAGCTTGATGGATCCATGCTATAATGTCTAGGAAGATTTCTCTGTGACAGTGCCCAATCTGTCAGACTCCATCAGACAGATGGTTGTGAACTTTCTTTTCTATTGTCTTAGTTTTGCCATTGATCTTGGTGCAGTTTTAAATAAAGTTCCTAATTGCATGCGAAACTGTGCAGATAAGATTAGAATGTTGTCTTTCCTTCAGCATGACTTTGTCTATGTTATGAAGTTCCTGACAGGAGGATGGCTTACTTTGCCATCTGATGTTTGCACAACCATGAAGCTTTGTCAAACTTTATTTTTCTGAATTGAATGCTTTTTTTACACCTTCTAAAAGTCCTTACTGTAGTAAATTGTGGTGTTGTTTCTTTATAAAGAAGTTTGTCTTGTGTAATAAGCACAGCATGATAAATACTAGGCAATTCAATGTGGAAGTAGAAGCTGTGCCTCAGAAACAATAGCCTGTGTTACTCTTGATCTGTTTCTTGACTAGAAACAGTTCTGTGTTCTTGATGGACTTTGTTACTTTTGCCAATAGAAATGCAAAATAAACAAAATTTTCAGATACCAAGTACCTGAAGCTTTACAATCTAAAGTAACTCTTTTTCTTTAGTCTCCTTTTCCTTCAAAGTTACCTTATCTTCTTCTTTGGTGCCTATGGCTCTGAAGCTTTTCCTGAACGCATTCTTCCAAACAGCAGCAAAAAATGAGAAATACACAAATTCTGCAAGTAATTAAGTCTGGTGATAGCAATTTCAGCTGTGGCAAAAGGTAGACTTAAAAAAAAAAAAAAAAAAAAAACCACCTTTCCTCCACTTTTTCTTCTTTTGTACCAGCCTTTAACACCCAGTGGTCCAGTTCTCTATGTGAACTAGTAATCACTATTGTTACCTGCAAGGATGAGAAGAGGTGAGGACAGATGGTGTGAGAGACTAGATGCCTCTACAGATCATTCCTCATGCAGAATGAAGAGAGGACCATTAATCTTTGGCTTTTTATCATGAAGTGCTTGGTAATACCTCCTACCTAGCAGAAGAAAATAACCACCTCAACTTCTGTAATAACACACCTAAAAAGGTTGCAGCTCTAGGCTGAAAATAGAACAGTAATGATGAGAGAATCTCTGCTTCTTTAATCCATGTTATTCCCAATCCCAGTTTATGCAGTGTGAAGATGGCAGAGTTGGAAAAAGACAATCTTGTGCTGTGTAAGCACTCTTTAGTATTGCTTATGACACTGTTATAAACACTTTTAGCCACAAACCTGAAATGCAGAAGCATGTGGCTTGTTATAGAAATAATAAACCCCTTCCTGGCTAGACCCAGTGCATATAAGAATGCATATCCAAGTTAATTATAAATAAATATTGTGTAGATTTAATAAGGATTTTTCATTTTAGATAAACAAAATATACCAGAAAGTACTGCATTGCAGAAGAGAGATGAACAGCTTTACAGTGTAGTGGAGATGATGAAGTTTTAAAAAATGTGTCTTATAAAGTGAGAGAAAATGTAATAGATCTGGAAAATGGATCGTGTCAGTCAATTGTAATAATCACTGGCCTCCCAAAGGAGGAGAAGAATAATATAGCTTCTCACCTACTGCTATTTCTGACAGTGCTAATGAGTGCAGAACAAGAAGTGAGAAGGACTCTGATTTCTGCTATCAAAACCAGCTCCTAGGCAAAGGCCTTGTCATGCGTAAAGGCCCTTTGCTTTCAGGATAAATAATGCATACTTTTAAAATCTAATCTTTGCTTGGATATGTGCAGAAGGATCTTGACAACAGTAACATGAAATGTAGCTGCATTAATCACCATTAAACTTTGAAGAGCTGTTGTAGAAAGGGATATTTTTGCATTCAGTTTTACATTATTTTGTTTGGAGAAAAACTGCTTGAAACTCCAATGTCCATTTTTTTTTTCAGTTACACTTTTAAGACTGTTTCTAATGATAAAAAGTCAATAGGTCATTCTTAAGCTCTCTGGTCTGAGAGATATAGTTTTAATTAAAGCTTCAATAACAGAAATGCATCAGTATGCAATGTGTTTTGCATCTTCAAAATTGTCTTTGTTCTTGTTTAAATTGTGCTTTGCTGCCTCTTATGTCCTTTTTTCTTCAGTTTGCATTAGAAGCAGTGGCAGCCCATCACCTGAAATGATTCAGGAAACTGGAGTTTTGAACTGCTTACCTATTTAGAGGCCTCATTCTTCTTCAGCCCTTCTCTCATTGATGCGCTCTAAAACTGCTTGTTTGTAACCTTAGAAATTGGAAGTGTATACAGTATCATACCAGACCTCTTTCTATGTAGCTGAATATGAAACTATTGCTGATTAAAGTGGAAGCTAGTGCTATTAAACCTACAAACCTTACAAACTTTAATGATTCTCTCATTGAAGTCAAGTATTTCCCATTCTTGTAAGTGGAGAAGTTTGACAGCTACTAATTAAAAGCAGTGGGAAGGACACCTGGCATGTTCTTAGAAATGAGAAGCTAAGAAAAAAAAAAAAACAACAAATAAATGCTTGTGACAGCGATCTTAGTTGCTTGTGTTTTGCTTCTATTTCATAACCCACAGATTTGCCACACCTTGACTAACTTGTAGGAGTGCAGGTGAAGGAGGCCACAGGCCACCTCACCAGCAGTTTAGGGTCCCTGCTGTGTGCTGGAGCTGACCAGGCTGCCTCAGGGCATCTGCCATTAGTGGAGGCCCTTCAAGACAGGCCTGTGGGACCAACAGCTGTCAGGAAGGGAGCAAAGTCAGGAAAGTGATGCTGGACTGTGAGGTTTCTGATCTCAGTTTGGGTAATCACAGCCAGCTAGATGATATGTTAAGTTGTGCTCTGATAACGGTTTCCCATTTTGCAAAAATGTCATGCATTGCTTCACAATGACATTGTCTTCTGTAAACAGGTGCCATGTGAAACATGAATACCTACAGCATGCAGACATTGCTTTTAGTAAAAGTTTACCCACTGGTTATCATTTCTAAATGGAATAGAAGTAAAATGCTTCCTCATTCAGATGATCTTTTTATCTTTCCTTATGAGATGCCATTCCTTTTAATGAGAGGGAGCAATCTTATTTGCTGACTGTGCAGAAGAATAGTGTCTGCCAAATGACTGATCACTTCTGGTAAGCATTTTGAACCGTTTAAGAGTATTTCTAAAAACATACATAGACTATCACAGTCTGTGACAATTAGCAGATAAATAACAACTGACTCTATGTACTAAAAATGCAGTAAAACTGAGTTTAGAAACCACAGCGAGCACAAGATTTTCCCTTTCTGTCACTGGCTTCAGTCCAACTGATGGAAAGCAGGCAGCAGTAAAACTGATGTTGGGGGCTACAATTTAAAAATGTGTCATTAAGATGTTGTCTTTCTTATAGTTATTTATGAGAGGTAATGGTTTGCATACGAAGGGGAGGAATTTCTTACTAGTTGTTTGTTATCTGATGGATGTTAATATGCTATTTAAAAAAAAGGTGCACAATTTTAAACAGAGTGTTTATTGTTCTGTTTTGATCCTGTTTGATTTACAGTACCACCTTCTAAGGAGCAGGGACACTCAATTAAATGCTGTCCCTTAACGCTGTTCTCCCAAGAGTTTGCTTTCATTGAGAGAACCAGGAGGTTTTCGTACCCATCCTACATGTGCCTTTCTTTGGGTCTGGAATTGAAACAGTAACTTGAACTTGCTATTTTGGCTGTGACCTCAGATGAATTTGGTGAGCAAGCTCTTTCAGCTTCTGACCCAAAGAAGGGTTGAAGTGTTTCGAAGTCTACTTATTGGGCTAAAACAGTTGCTTCTGTTCCATTCTCTCTGAATCTTGCTTTCTTGAAGCAATTTCCACACAGTGTTTTATTTCTGTGTATGTGTATTTCTTGAGTAAAAAGCCATTGTAGTTTTTTATTTTAAACTTTCATCTGGGAAAGATATCTTTCTGTATATTCAAAGTATAGAAGTATAAGTCAGCTTTATATAATTTATATGTAATACATGCACACGCGTATATGTGAACTACATTAGTAGGTCACTCTGAAAGTAATGCCTCCTATTTACTTCTATGGAAGGAAAATTTTGGGGTGGAGGACTTATGGACAAATACATCGTCTGGAAGGATTGTCTGTCAGATTGCAGACTTTCAGGAGGAGAGTTCAGCAGTGATTGTATAGCTGTAGAGAAGATGCTAAGTCATGGCTTGAATCAGTGACTGAGCACCTGGTGGGAAGGCAGGGCCAACTGAGGGGAGCTCAGGTGCATGCAGTGCACTGAAGTGACTGGAAGGGGTTGGAACCATGATTTACCCCTTCCCAGACCTCATGTAAGGGTTAGCAGTGGAGGTGAGGATGTCTTGCTGGAGATCCCTGTGTGCCTGAGGCCTTCTGAAAGTAAGCAGCTGCTTTCCTTTGTTTCTGCACCCATGGCTGTAGTGTTTGAGTAAATCCTCACTTGTTACAGCCTAGGACCTTGCTGTTCTGTTGTCATTGTTGTGTTTTCCATAATGTTATAGTAGCACAATGGGAATTAAAGAATTAGATCTACACTTCTGCCCGGAGGCTTTGTGAATAAAAGGTTGTGTGCACACATGTCCTGTGCCAATTCTTGGCACTCCTGATTTCTTGAGGCATCCTGAGTTTGATGAAACTCAGCTGATGAAAGATGCTGGCGACCTCGGACTCTGGGAAGCCATTGTGCTGTTTGCTATGTACCTGCAAGGGACTTTCTTCTTGTACTTATAGTAGTTCTGTGTGATTTTTGGCAAGACTGTTATTTTCTAAATACAGTAGGGCTCTCAATTGCCATAAACCAGTACCTTATTTTATCCTAAAGTTATCGTTCTAATGTGATCATGTAGTGAGCAGAATTTGAACTTTGAGCTTGGTGCATTTTCCCCCTGTAATGAAGTTTGTAATTAGCATGTTCAAGATACTAAAGAGAATGTGAGCGTGTTAACAGCTCTCCAAATGTCAAAAGGATTTTGTGGTTGTCACTGGTTGTTCACAATAAGAAAGTGAAGATGCTTTTTGCTACTCAGTAAGTTTTTTGGTTTTTTTTACTGTTACAAAGTAGAGCAGAGAAACACTGGTGAAGGACATCATTCAAATCTGCAAACCAGCAGGGATTTATATAAAAGGCCATAGCTGTCTGCAGCTGTTTAAAGCATCAATTAATGGCAGCTGGTACAAATACTACTCTCTCCCAGTGAATTTATCTATGAAAGGTCTCTTAAGGTATGTATTAGAGGATAATAAAACAAGCCTTAAAATAAGCCTCTTAATAGTGTTGCTACCCTACTGAAAGGGGTTGTAGAAAATACCATAAATTTTAAACAAGGAATAGAAATCCTGGTCGCTCTGAAAATAATGCCTCCTATTTCCATGGGAACTACAGCAGATACAAAGTGCATAGTAACACTACTTGATAGAACAAATTTATAGCTACAAAACACTGTTTTTTTTGTTTGTTTTTTATGTAGTCATTCACCATTAGCTATGCATTTTCACCAGTGATGAACAAGAGCTACCACGTGAAAAATGGTCACCAGTGGAGGTGACCCATTGTTGCAATGGCTGAAACATAATGCCCACCGTTTCACTTCTCATCCACTGTTTGGTCTTCATAAATGTTCAGCAAACATCAATGAATGTCAGTGGGTGCCATTTTTTCCACATGGAAGAATTCCATGGTGCACCTTTGCTTCAGCTTCATATGCACTCCAAGATCATCAGATGCCCTTTTGTCAGACTCCCCCTCTGTTGCCATCTTTCACACAGCAACAAATTCTAATGGGATACCTGCTGGGAGGTTTGACCTCTACTGCCGTATAACCAGAATCTCCTCTGGTTTTGGTTCATGTATTTTCTTGGTGAATACAAAGGTGTACCTATAGTAATAGAAGTTGGATAATTACAAAGCCTGATATACCAGTAGCTTCACTGTGAGAGCTTTGGAGAGTGGTGACCAAGTTTGCAAACTGGTAGATGAGCATCTTCTGTTATTCTTGCTCCAGCTGTTAAGGCAGCCCGACAGTTGCCTCTCAGCTAGCAGAGTGGCAACTATCTGCTCTGCTGGGGTAACCACTTGTGCACGTTTTTCTCTTCAGTACTAAAGCCACTTAATCTATGGTAAGATGCTGGCTTAAATCCAGTAATTCATGAGATCATCAATCAAGTCTATCAGTGCTATTCTAAAGTTTTCTACAGGTGCTAAATGTGTGGGTTGATCCAAATATGTTTGGTCAAATCCTGGTGTATACCTTCTTAACAATCTAAAAATAGATAACTCTTCAGCTTACAGTCTGTTATATAAACTAATCATCTTGCTACTCAAAAATGGGACCTTTTTAAACAGTATGAAGGACTTTCATTTCTTCAAGTTAGCTTGTTTAATAAAATGTTGTAGTGACAAGAAATAAAAAATAGTATGGGAATTTGGAAGTGTACTAGCTTCTATGAACAAGACTATCTTTCTATTATTGAGCTTCTAATCAATTCCATATAATGTTCTTAAGCACCAATGTAATTACTTACGTTTATTAAGGAATGACTTTGTGTAAAATATTTTATCCATTGCACTGGAGTGAAGAAATAACCCTCATTTTTCTGCATTGATTTTTTTTTTTAAAAAGTGTTTTCTAAGCTTGTGTCGTGAAGGTTTCATTGGGATTGACTCTTACAGTAGGTGCTATTCAAGGTTCATGGCTGCCACTTGGTATATCCTAACACTTGGACAGCATCAGATGAATCTCAGGACTAACTGTATTATTTGTTATCCTTGAAACCAATTTTCATTTGTTTGTCAGAAGTCTATCAGAGCATGTTGCAGCTAGTGGTTTGGAGGTAGAAACTACATTAAGTAGAACTACACAGTGGGGGCAAAGGAGGGAGTGTTGCTACTAGCTTGTGCTTGATTGCAACTGCCAAGCTGTAGTATGGTCCCAGGTTTGGAAAGAAGATGATCAGTCTCTAAGGGATAATATAATTCTCCCCATGTAACATTATCATCAGCAGGAAAGTAGTTCTGTGTAAGACCTTTTCTTAAAAATAAGTGAAAAATCTTTGGCCCTGAGCAGCAGTGATGCAGTCTTAATAACTTCATAAGGCTGTGGAAGAAAGTCATATAATGTATTCTTACTTTACTTTCAATCAGTGAGTGTTGATAAAGCTGTATGTTCAGCAGATTAAGAATGTATGCTAACACAAATACACTGAAAAATTGCTAAAATTAACAAAGCTGTTTTGGTTTGTCATGTCCAAGATAAATTTCCAGTACTTCCTGGCAAAAACATAAAAGCAAGCAATTATCTATAGGAACCATGTGTTTTAAAATACAGGTGGTGTACTGGAAACACTTGAAAAGCCATCTTTTTGTCTTATGACTTTTCTTATTCAAGCATTTACTAGTAAGTTTGTGAGGATCAATGTCCTTGATCCACCAGTTCTTAAATAAAGCACTTTTCTATCTTGGGTAGAAATATGTTGGAAAAGAGTAGGGATGGAGAAGAGTTTAAAGGAACAAGTAATTTAATGCTGACGTGGAGGCAAATGAGTTTAGCCAAGTAGCAATGCTTTTTCTTTGCCTTCTATTTTTTACTGTATGCTTCCTTCACATTAAAGATGTCTGCAATTATGTAAACTGTTTAAAAAATTTAAAAATGGAGATGTACATCATCTGAACTACTTGCAAATAAACTTGAGCTTAATTTATTCTTCAGTATATTAATTCAGTTCTAATCACTGAATTCCACATGGCTGAGTTCAAAAGAAGATCACGTACCCCTGCTCCTTCCCTAAATTTTAATTTCGTCTTAGTTTGCTTCAAACACTGAACTGCTTAGAAATACCCTACTTGACCTTTAAAACTACAGTGTCAGGAGAATCATGATAATTAGATGAAACCATACAGTTATATGTCTAGAGTGTGCCAGTATAAACACTGGAAGCCACATGTGAGCTGTTTGTTGCCAAATCTTGCGTCTTCATGGACATCTGTTTGGACCACTATTGTAAGCTGTATCTTCATTCATGGTACTCTTACTGAAGATGTTTGCTGAATTTCAGGTGTGCACTTAGCAGTAGTTGGTTCTCCTTTTACTTATGATGTTTGAAAACAACTGGCTTTACATAGTTGGCTGTGCCCTGTATTTTTTTTGCATAGTTCAAGGTTGGGAATAAATCTGCACTTGTTTCTAAGTACAGGTGGTCAGTTCTTTCCTCCTTCTTTATATCCACTGTTGTTGGACTGTGGTTCCTCTTAGTGGTTTACCACTGAACAAAGGGGCAGCACTCAATGTTTACTGAACAATGTCTGCTGTGAAGCTCATTATATTACATGTTACCTACAGGAGACCTATGCCTACATGACCATTTCAAATAGCAGGTGTGCTACGTTGAATTTAGCACACAATAGCAATGTTGAAACCCTCTGAATTGCCAGTAAAAATAGCAGTTAACCATTAGACTACGTTACTATTTCTGAGCTGAAATGCTTACTGTGGTAGCATAGCAGGGGGTTGGGCTCAATGGTGTCTAGAAGTCTCTTCCAAGCCCTGCGATTCTGTGATTAATAACTTTTGTTAGGGGAATATAGCTGTTTTCTTTCTGTCAGTGTCAAAGTAAACCAGTAATGAAAAATTAGTGTGCCTAATCCATTAATTCCACGGAAGCCATTTGATTAGGGATTTAGAATTTTCTACTCATTTGCTAAATCTCAGGAATGTGTAACTAGAGGGACCTAGCACGATGACAAGAGCTAAAGAAAATGCAAAAGTTAAAAAAAATAAAAATAAAAAAGCACCCTAAAATAAAACCTAAATAAAACCCTAAAACAACTTTTAAGGTAAAATAATGAGTGATTTGTACAGAATATTCTTCTTAGTGTTCAACTCAGCAGCTTGGTGTAAATACATGGGGAGTTTCATGCAGCTTGTCGGATTAAATGCAATATATGTTCCAGGAAGAACTGTCTCTTCCTTCAGTCTTAACCTTTCTTAACCTTCTGCTGCTTTATAGGGGTTGACGTGGAAGATATACTACAGTGCTGGACTGCAGTGATGATACTAATTCTGCTTTAAAGAATTTTTACTCAGAGAAGTTGTATCCTGAGAAATAATTGAAATGAGCAACAAAATGTATTATTTTAAATTATGAGAGTTGACCAGTACATTTTGTGTCTAAATATTTGGACATCTTTTTCAAATAACTTTCAAGGAAATAATTCTTCCTTGTTTGTTTTTTTAAAGTATTTCAAATTAATTTTAAAAATAGGACTTGTCCAAATCACTAATCAGCATCAAAAATGCGCTACAGAGCTTCCTAATAAGAGACCAGGGAACAGTCAGTTCTTGCAGGGTTATTGTTCAAGTCTCAAAGTACAAAAATCTCTAACAAGGTTGCAGATGTTTCTTTTGGCCTGTCAATAGACAACTGGATCTTACTCGTGTCCTGAGGGCAATGGAGCCTCATCCCACAAATGTGCTTAGATAAGGTAGTGGAACAGTAGCAAGCCTGTGTCCTAGAGTGAGAACTTGGCCTTCAAACCCAGCTGTGGATATCAAGGGTAGGAATGACATGAGCAATTTCCAAAACCTTTTGATAATTCTCGTTATAGCATCTTTTAAACGTGCATGTTAGATAGACTTGGTTATCTGTAATTCCGAGTTAAAACAAGAAAAGGGGGGGGGAGACATCAAATGAAGCTGAATATAGACTGTTATGAGTAATCTGAAAACTGGAGAATGGTGAACTGTATTCACCAATACTCTATGAAAGACCTACTTATTAACTAGCTTCATTACTGAAGGCAAGGATGCTCTGATAAATGCAGAACTTCTGGAGCAGCCTGAATCTGCTGCTTCGAAGTAAAGGAAGTGGGTGGTAATGAACAACTGCTTGTACTTGACCCTGTATGCCATGAGATATGCAATCATTTTTATGTTTTAATAACAGATGAAATTCAGGTATAGGAATATTTAGAATACTACCTGGAGGGAAGGGTTGAAATAAATCTTGCTTTCTGTGCTAGTATAGTTGAACTAAGGAAGTTACCAGTGTAGTTTCATTTCCCTTGTATTTCTGGGCATATCTTGCTGCTATTCAGGCTCTCAAAAATACTTTATTCCACACTCTTCTTGAATTTGAATATTTTATAGAAGAAGGCCCTTGAAATGGGAAAGGCTAAGCTCTGAGAAAAAACAGACATAATGTAAAAACTGCTTCAGAAATGAAGAGTAGTTGGGAGAAAATGACATGCTTTGGTGTGGATCAGAAATAACTTCTTTTTTCATCAGTTTGTGCAGCTATGGCTTTGCTGCCATGATATCTGTTGCAAAACATAACTCTTGGTGTCTCTTCTTCAATAGGATTTTCCTATCAGTAAAAACAGAGCACTGTGGTGGGAGAGAGTCAAGAGACAGCTACTGTCCCAGTGTTCCTCTGAATGTTTTTTTCCTCCCATCCCTAGAAGGGAGAGAGCTGCCTGTAGAACAAACTTCAACAGGACAAGTTATTGCCCAATTCTGTCACGGCAATTTTGAGATTAAAAAATCACAAAGACGATCTAAATTTAAAAATTGTAAAGAAAATTGTGTCTGTCTGTCTTCCTTAAGTAGGTTGCCTTTTACATTTATTTATAGCCTCTTTTCTTACTATGAGCATCAGGTATTTAATCAAATGTATTCCCTACATCCTCCTCTGTTCCCTCCTTCCTGCCACCTCAGGACGTGGATCCTGGTGTAGGATTTTGGTCTCTTGGAGAAGCAATCTACCAAATGTTCTAGCACTGATCTCTGGGCTTACTTGAAGTTTGAATACAATTGTATTTAATGGCTGGAAAAGTGAGCGAGCACACACAGCCCCTACTACATTGGAGTTATAGCCTGTGAATTATTAGCGCTCAGAAAACAAGCAAAACAAAACCAAACAAAACAGCAAATAACTCTACATCTTTAGAGTGATTTAGACTTGTGGCATAAGTTATCCTCAACTCACTGCATGACAAATATGGAGACTGAGCAGAGAGTTTTCCCAAGACAGTTTTTAACATTAGCGAGACAGACTTGGGTTGGGGGGGTTAGTATGAAATCAGTTAGGGATGCGTGACTAAGACTTGGTTTTGTAGCGCATGTGAGCAGTGTATTGAAGAATGTCAGAAGTTTGAGTTGCATGTGGTAATTAACTAAATCTTCCTTATTTGAATTGCATAAATAACTGAAACTTCAGGGCTTTCTCCAAAGAAAACTTTGACAAAACAGTTTATTTCATGGCTATTTCACTGTGCCACTCAAAAGCTGTACTTCGAAATCCGTTATTCAAGTAAATCACGTTCTTTTCACAGATCTGTATTCAGCAGAATGTGAAACTGACCCTTGCAAAACCAAAACTCTCTTGGCCTCACTGATCTAGGCTTTCTAAAAACTGCATGAAATCTTATGTCTGGCAATTAGTTGAAAATGTTCTTATGACAAATGAAATAATTTGTGGGTGCTATGAGTGTTTTTCTTCCATGTGAGTCAGGGAAAAAATATGCTAGATCCTGCTAGTGTCAAAAGTTCTGTTTTTAAATATCTAGAAAAGAAATATAAATAGATATAATTAAGAGCAAACTATGCCTGAGAATGGATTCGTGTTAATGAATCATCAAATAGCAAAATGTATTGGAGCAGGTGCAGTTTACACCTGCTTGTAAGTACACATGCATTTCTATATGCATTACTTAGGCTATGTATATGAAACCTAGGAAGCCTTCTGAAGTATTACAATTTTCTGTAAATGATAGGCTATTCCTTTCTGAAAGAGTTGATGCTAAGCATAACCTCACAATAATTCTGAGGTTACTACAGTCTGTAAATTCAGTAGTGCAGTTTGTGGAGAGCCACACTAAGCAACGCTTGGAAGAAATTCTCAGCTGCTGCCTTTCCACAGAGCCCATGAGTGTTGCCTGCAGCAGGAGTATAGCTGTGAGGGCACAGCAGGACTGCTGTGCTGAGCTCTGCTAATTCTCAGCCTGAGTGAGCTGTCTGAAGGACACCAAGTGCTTCCTGCAAGCAGCAGAAAGTGATTTCACTCCTCATCCACCTGCTTCGGGCTTGTCCAGTCCAGGATGGGTGGGAGAAGCATGAAAGTGGGCTGTGAAATCTGTGAAATCAGTGCTTCATTGTAAGCCTCCTATCCAGTGTAGCTAGGCAACCTGCAACAGCATTTCTAGCAGGAGAACCCTGGCCTTTCATGTAGCACTGTTTTAGATGAGTCTTAGGATCTACTTCCAGCTTCTTTTCATAAAGACTTCATTAGGTTAGGAAGACAATGTTCGATTGCTCTATATTGAGGGCACCAGACAAAACCTTTAAAGAGTTTAGGTGATAAGTTAGAAATATTTGTGCATAAGTGTTGTATTGTGATGTTAACATTGGATATGGCTTAATACTATGTTCCTCTAAGCATAGTTCCAGGGGAAAAATATGACTCAGGCTTATGTATGAATCATAATTCCTTTTTTCCTCCTTTGTTCTTGAAAGACAAGATAAAAACTTCAGTGTTTGTGAAATAGGTCTTTATTTTTTTCATTTTCTAATGTCAGAAACACTCCACTGAAAGTGTCAGTCATTCATATCTGCAAAAACCATTAAAATGATTACAGATATGGGCATGTTTTGTTCTCATTTATGTCTGTTTCTGTGTTCTGCTGTTACCACCGCAGACCTTCAGCTATCCTCACCAGATGGAAAAGTTTGGCCCCATGCAGTTCGTGCTTTTCAGGCTGTTTACAATAACTGAGTGAGACTAGCTACTCTTTTTTTTTTTTCTTCTTCTCCTAGATGGGTCATTATATGCGCTCCTTGTAGTTTCTTTAGATTCCCACATCAGCTTCTTGCCTCATCTTCTATGCATGCTTTTTCTATTTTCTCTATCACTTGGATCTAGAATGAATCACTGAACATGCTAGGCGTATTTCATCTTCTTTGCCTCAGTAACACCAGCTAAATCAAAAGTCACATTCTCTATAATACTTCTGGATCACTAATGTTTTTCTTGTATGTGTAAAAATAACACCAAATAATCTTGGAAAAGAGTTGACTCTTTTCTGTCAATTTGTTAGTGCCTGTTAGAAAACACATCACTTTTTTGGCTTTGAATTTATTTACTTCTTTAAATTGGAGAGTAAAGAGGGAGAAAGAAAGAAATATGTCATTTCTTAAACAGACTGTTGTTCTTCAAGTAGTCTTCAGTGCAATTCTTTTGAGCTAATATATTTTCTCTCATGATGTGTACAGGCTCCCACATGTATGAAATTTAAGCTGATGGGGATCAAAATCATGATTTCTTTTAAAAAATCATGTGATTTAGTGGTGTTTTGGTCCCTTTCCAAGGAACTACATACTGTTCAGGGAAATCAGCATTACGACCATGTCCTGTATCAGGGTGTTCCAGATCGCATTTTCAAGTGTTCCTTTTCCTTTCAGGGGTCTTAAAAGACCTTCTGCCATGAGCTCATCTTTCAGTGCCTGTTTGAAAGGCAGATTGATGTATTTTAGAAATTCATAGATGCCTTGAAGGGTTAATTTTATGAACACATGAATGAGCACTTCACTGTTTATACCTACACTAAATATTCTTTTAGAAATTCTCAGCGTGACAATGTTCAGGATTTCCTATGCTTTACAAATGAAGGCAGTGCTTCTAAGTACAGAGGCTGTGTTGGGTATGTTTGTGGTATACTTTTGGGAGCAAGCTCTGGTTTCTGTTTCTGCAATTCAAATATCTCAGACCGGCAAAGGGGTGGTTGGAGCTTGGAGAAGAGAAACAATAGTAGTATTAGCAACTCCTCTACATCAAAGAAGCCTAGCTATGTCTCCTGGGCTTAGGGCTGTGTATGAAGTAAATGTATACCAACTTCTAAGCACTTCTTTTCTTTCTGACTGATTACACTGTAGAAACTTGGGTATGCACAGAGATTGGGACAATTGTCTTGCTATTACAACTAACATAAAGATTTTATCAGTAGTAATCTCGAATTAAAAACTGACCTCTGCTTTGCTGTTTTCATTCATTTCCTTTTGAGATAAATGTTGCAGTTGTGATTTGGTAATCAGAAAAGCATTTGCTTTTCACATATTAATAAATGCATGTTTCTTTCTCTTCGTGTCTGGGCCTCAAATTTCAGAAGTTGTTACTGTATTGTTGAAAGGGTTTTAGGGCAAGTGTTTAGTATCTTAGCAATGTTTATAATGGAACACTCTGCCTTGGTGGCTGAAAGCTATACAGAAGTGATGAAACACCCATAAAGGATTATTTAAACCATTAGACCCGCTTCTGAACAAGTGTCTGGCACAGGCCTGTCCCACACGCCTCACCAAACCAGTAGCTTTCTCATCAGGCTTCATGCATGATGAGAAAACAATAGTCCATGAAGTTTTAAAAGTTAAATACATATATGTCAGGTAAATAAGTTACTGAAGTACTACTGCTATATTGCTTTTTGACATGAGTTTTTCAGGCTAAATTATTTAGTAGCACTGTCTGGCATGCAACAGGAATGTACCTTCTCATCCTTAGATAGTGGGTACATCAGAATACTTGTGAGTTCTCTTGTCAGTACAGCTAGTTGTTTGTTTTCTGCATCCAGGTTGTGAGATAAGTGTTTTGAAAATCAACATTCGTGCTTTTCTTTTTAATCTCCAAAAGGAAGAGAGGTAACCCCTCATCTATTGGAGCGTGTAAACTGGTGGTTATTTGTTTAGCATAACTATATAATGACCCCCAAACAATCTCAAACCTGGAACTTGAATACTTGTATGGGTACATCTTTGTGTGCAACCAGTTGGCTTCCCTTAGTAAAAAAAAATCTTTTGAAATATTAGACTGACCTTGAGCGTGGTTTCAGTGACTGATTTTGTGTATTTCTAGTCTCACAAACTACCTATCCCTACTCTCAGAAGTGTATTCTGGTGTATCATTTGTAAGAGAAAGCAAAGACAGGAAACAGGAGTGATAGACTTGTCATGTGAAGCACTTTAGGAAAAAAAAAAAAGCAAAAAAAAAAGCAGGGAGACAAAAGAGCTGTCTTGCCTTTATTTCACTCCACAGGTTCGTATTAGCAGGAACTTGGGAAAGTAGTTCAAGAAACGTGTTTGTGAAATGAAGACTGTTACCATAGCTGTTCTAGGGGGAACGGAGCTATTGCTGACTTGTTAAGCAGCTTTTACTCTTCAAAAGACAAAGCTGTGTGGAGCCTTTGAGAGCAGAATGCTAATGAGGCTGCCACACTTACACTTTTTTTCTTTTTTTCCCCTGTCAATCCCAAACCTTTATAGCTCATTGTGATCTATTGAGAGATTAATTTAAAATGTGAAAGGTGGATGGGGCAAAGGCAGGGTGGGAACACAGCAGTTCTCAGCTCTGTCCCCAGCTCCATCACTGCCCTCTTGTGCCTGGGGTTGTGAAGGGGCACAGCCCAGCCTTCTGCTCCTTTTACTCTAACTTCTTTCAGAGAAAGAGGCATCCAGTGAGTGCTTTGCATCTGAGGGATGCTGCTGCTTTGTGGAGCATCATAGCAATACTAGAATTCCCAACAGTAAAAGTAATCTACAAAATGCATCACATTAATCTAGGAAACCTCAAATACATGCATTTATAACTTGAAGAAATGAGAAATTGTCATATTTTTGGCAATGTTAGCGTTTCATTCTCATCATAGAGTTGCTATGATTTCCTGGGTTGTGAATTACAGTTGTAGATTTTATGCCTCTCAATATAGCTGAGTTGTAGAGGCCCAAATTGTCTAAATGTGTTTGTAAATATCAAGTTCTGTAGTGGCTGTGCAACTGGGAAGTATTGGTAGTACAGGGAAAGACTGAAAGAAGGACTATTAATGATCTTTTCTAGGAGAACAGAGAGAATTCTTAACTTTTTTTTTTTAATGTAACTTCTTTGATCTGGCAGATATGAAAATATCAGGCTGTCTTAGAATGTACATGGAATGTGTGTGGACCGTGATGTGACTTGCTGTGTGGATGCTGTGGTATAAATGGAAATATAGGTCTGTCCACATCAGCATGTATCAGCATAGCTCATACTGCCTAGCTGCATTGGACAGCATGTGGATTTGTATAGATAACAGCATTCATTTGTGTTGATCCAAGATTTGGGTAGCTGGTGCCGCAGGTACTGCTTATCCTCCTGCTATGTGAGGCAAATAGATTAAGTATTGTTCAAAATGCACTTAGAGATTTTGCAGTATTCAAATACAAGTAGATGAATCTTGGCATGGAGTAAAGTTTGTACCAAAGCTAATATCTGGAAGGATGCTCATGAAAGAACAATGGCTTTTAATATTAAAATCTGATTATGTGAATGAGGGAATTTCTGCAGTAAGTGTCAGTATTCATTAAAGATATTATACAAATCAGTTCATTAGCTATTTCATTGCTCTTTAGTTAGAAGAGTTAAGGAAGCTTTGAGTTTATTTTGGAAGTGAAGTGTCACAGTTGTACGTCAGGCAGAGGAAACCAGACTGAACTGCTACCTATGAACATCATATAAACAATATTTGCTAGGTTTCTGGCTGCAGCCTTACAAAACCCTACCTTTTATTCAAAAGGAAAAATCAATTTAAGAGGATTCCAGTATGTATCTGAAAAGTAGCCTGCTTTGCTGAATTTAATAGGATTATGCTATTGATTCCATCTTTACAATGCTAGCTACTATTTGGTACTTGTGAACCGCAGACTATTATGGGACTGAACACAAGGGAAGAAGGATTAGTTTGTGAAAGAATAAGCAGCTTTTCCTTAAACTGCCCTGAACTAAACCTACTTACCTGTTTTGGTCCCTGTTAGTAAATGCCAACTAACAAAACACCAGGGGTAACACATTTTACAGCTGGGTATCTTTTTATATAATCGCTGGCTTAGCCTCCGAAAAGAGAGTGATGAAACCTTTTGTGAGTTGCTAGCTGGTGCTGTCCTGCAGATGTTTCCAGTTGTTCAGAAACTTCTACCTCTATTTCTTCAACCAAATAAAAACTACTAAATAGCCGAGTGCACAGCATGTATGGAGTCTAGTGTTTGTTGTTACAGTGGAGGGTACTTTCTGCTCTTGTTGAACTTAGTGTAGTAAATGCACATCTGAAACAGTTTCTATAGAGGTGCATTTTGGGGGGGGGTGAAGGTAGCTACAGAGAAATAGTTTTAAATTTTAAGTCATTTCTTTAACTACCAGCAGCACTACTTGATTGCTGTATGTGATATATATATCACATACCATACTCCTACATGTTTGTGCAGTAAGCCATTAAGTTCTGAGTTCACTACTCTTGGGTTCTGTTAGTAGATAGGTAAGGATGTAGGGAGAGATTTTTTGACACATCACGTTTTGTGCCTTAGCTTTCTGAAAGACTGTGTATGTTAGTGAATTTCAGACCTGGAAGAAGGAAGAGGTAAAAAAAGAACAAGTTGACCCAGAACATCAGAAGTGCTGTGAACACAGTGAGGAGCACACAGCTGATTGGCTTGGCTTTGTCTTGGTGCTTTGCACATCCCAACCAGTTTGGCCTTGTTGGCTGTTCCTTGCTGTGTATCTTGGAGCTTGGCCTGCTCACCAGCCCTGTCCACCCAGAGTGGTGTAGTTCACATCTCACCTGGCCTGACACTAAGAGATTTCTAGACTTGATCCTTAGAGACTGTGATCTTTTGCTTAGTCCAGCTTTTCAGATGATGTAAGCATTAGTTTCTCACTTTCTCTCCTTGGATATATTATGTCCTTATTGAGAAGAAAATCTGTAGTAATATGAGGTGAAAGTGAACACAAGCCAGTGACCTTTGCTATGCTTTGTAGGGATTAAAGCTGTATGGGATTTGAATGCTTCCATAAATCTCACTAGAGGAATTGTTTGTTGTGTTTTTTTTTGTTGTTGTTGTTTTTGTTTTTTTTTTTTTATTATTATTTATTTGAAAGAAAATGAACATAGATGAGAAGTTCCTATCATCTGTGCTACTTTATTCTGTCAGTGTTTGAAGTACTTTGAAAACTCAAGACTATTTACTGAGTAACTTGGGCTATGACTGGTTTATCAATCCCATTTATTTAATATACACACTAAAATACTGGAAAGCTATTGCTTTTGATCAGCAACACATGGACAGCACTTATGTTTCCTCTTTTTATTTTTATTTTTAATAAAATATTTCTGGAAACAAAATGACTGAGTGCATTAGAGAGAATNATTATGTCCTTATTGAGAAGAAAATCTGTAGTAATATGAGGTGAAAGTGAACACAAGCCAGTGACCTTTGCTATGCTTTGTAGGGATTAAAGCTGTATGGGATTTGAATGCTTCCATAAATCTCACTAGAGGAATTGTTTGTTGTGTATTTTTTTTTTTATTATTATTATTCATTTGAAAGAAAATGAACATAGATGAGAAGTTCCTATCATCTGTGCTACTTTATTCTGTCAGTGTTTGAAGTACTTTGAAAACTCAAGACTATTTACTGAGTAACTTGGGCTATGACTGGTTTATCAATCCCATTTATTTAATATACACACTAAAATACTGGAAAGCTATTGCTTTTGATCAGCAACACATGGACAGCACTTATGTTTCCTCTTTTTATTTTTATTTTTAATAAAATATTTCTGGAAACAAAATGACTGAGTGCATTAGAGAGAATGCTGAAAAAACACTGTGGAACGTATCCTGTCCTTTATATGTATCTGATAATGCAAGTTGTATTTATTAAGAGTTTGTTGCTACAGCAAAAAGCATTTATAATTCAAATAATAGCTGTATTTGCACAGTCTCATTGTATTTGTTGAAGATTTTGTTGGACTCATGGTGTCCTTCGATTAATTGCCATCCAAGGCATATTTTGTAACAAGGACTGTGTCAGAGTTTTGTGTCACTGTATTTCATAAAGTTGTGCCAGGCTGTAGGGAGAACAAATGCATTAACTTAACAGGTGTGTGGGCAGGTGGTAAGAGTAATAACTAATTGACTGCCAGCTGAAATTTATTTAGGGATCTGGCACTTTCCCCTCCTCAAAGAACAACTGTTTTCATATTTTACTTAATGCAAAGTAGACAAGTCTTTCTTACTGCAGGAATGAGCTTCTGGAGCATGCACTGTAGCAGCCACAGACCTCAGCAATTTAAAATAATGGAAAAGTATATTGTATTCTATAGTATTTTCTCTTCCTTTATAATAATATGTGCAAATCAGAGTAATAAATTTCATTATAGCTTCCAAACATCTCTGTAGTATTTGAGCATGTGCATATAGAAAATTAAAGATCCTGAAGTTTACATGAACCCCATATAAGGGTGTGGGAGAATGAAGTTTTCTCTGCAAGTGTATGAAGTTTGATCTATTGAGAAGAAAATCTTATGCAGGTTATCTCCTCTTTTAAAGTTACAGAAACATAATTTAACCTGGAATCCGAAGATGAAGCAAGGTCCCTCCTTTGTGCTAGTTGTCTCAAAAAATACCGCTCTCAGTTTCATTGTCACTGCTTCTGCACAACTGCCACTGATTTGATATTTAGCAGAGAATAGAAATGGACTAATGATGCCATTTTGTGATTTTGCTGCCAAATATGTGTTTAACACATATTGTAGGAATATATTTGGTATGTGGCTAGTGCCACAACTCTTGTTATTACATGAACAAAGGAGATATTTGTTTTGTCAAATGATAGCAAATTCAACTTTGATGGATTGGTTGTTGGGTTTTTTTTTCGTGGTTTTTTTCGTGGGTTTTTTTTTTTTTTTTTGAATGTACCCATTGGATATTGCTGACCTTATGACTTTTTGTGACTTTATGTGGAATGAAAATGACCCTTAGTTATTTGTGTCTTAACTCACTTGAATGATTTGTTTCCCTTTAAGATCCTTTTCTTTGGTATCTCCCAGGGTGTTAGCCTTTGGAGTCTTGTGATCTGAAAATGTGAATACCAGTCAGTTATCACTTCAGTGTGATCTTTCAAAGCTTAAAATATATTGTTGACCAATACCCTGTTATTTGAGACAGTTCATGTCTTCTGTCATTGTGATATAAAAGAAACATGATGAAAGAAATTAAACCCCAAGCTTGAGAAAGCAAGGGTTGAAATACTTTACTATTGTGTATTTCAGACTTATTGAGTGAGTTACAATGTTCTGTGCTAAATGCCTCAAACACCAAATCAGTGCATATCTGTCTTCATGTGCTCCATATTGTCAAGGGCCTGGTCACAACTGAGAGGCACGTACTTATTTCCACATGTATTAAATAACAGCAGAACAACTAAAACTAAGACTGCTTTTGAGTATACATTTAAAGACTGGATATGCTGTACAGAATGTAAAATTTGATTCTGGAAATTAGGGGTTTCCTTTATTCTTGCCTGTTACTGGGGGACTAGATAGACTTTTTAGTAAGGATTTACATTAATTACACCCAACTGAACACAGGAAAAAGCAGGAACTTATGGAGGATGCCTTTCTCTTTTGCTTCTCTTCTCCTCTCTATTTGATATGCTCCATCTGCTCTTGGAAGAGAAGTAGCACAAAAAGAAAAAAAAAAAAGAGAATTCTTAAGATGGGAATGAGAAGGGCTTGAAGTTGGGGAATTGCAACTGTGTGAGAGCCCAACTGTAACTTGATTTTTTCAACACAAACTAATAACTGTTGCTGAAAATATAGAGGCCTTGAGCTTCTACAAGTTGACAGTAACTCAAACTGAAATCAACATGACAGCTAGTCACTAAATTTCTGAAGCAGTTGATGAATGCTTTAGTTATTTAAGTATCTTATTACAAATACATCTCTAAATAATGAAAAGAGCCTTCAATTACCAATTACTCTCACTGAAAGTAGATATATGAATATGTAAGGTGCGTTGCCCTTTCAATCACAGTGACACAGAGGATTTTGTCTGGGCATTCCTGTACCCAACTGGCCTTCATCAGCGAGTGCTTGTCTATAGTAAATGGTCAGGGCTGTGCAGATGAGTTATAACATGGGAGAACCAGCCAGGAGTGCAGCTAGATAAATGAGGGTCTGTTGGTGGTGGCATGCCCTGCTCATTGTTTGAAAAAATAGAAGTGAGAAACATTTGCCATGTGAGTGTAAGGCCTAGAAGCAATTTTTTTTTTTTTTTCCCTGCTTCAAGACACATAAACATATATAAATAGATATAAGTCCAAGTGTAAGATCTTTTACCTGAGTCAAGGCAACATCTGCTGCCAATATAAGCTGTGGGATAGAAGGACTGAGCACAGCTCTGCTGAAAAGGACCTAGGGGATACTGGTGGATGAGAAGCTGGACATGAGCCAGCAATGTGCCCTATTGGCCCAGAAAGCCACCCCTATCCCAGGGTGCATCAAAAGAAGCATGGCCAGTGGGGTGAGGGAAGTGATCTTGCTCCTCTGCTCTGTGCTGGTGAGACCTCCTTTGGAGTACCATGTCCAGATGTGGAGTCCTCAGTAAAGGGGAGACAGGGACCTGTTGCAGCACGTCCAGAAAAGGGCTACAAAAGTGATTCAAGGGATGAAACACCTCTCCTATGAGGACAGGTTGAGAGAGCTGAGGCTGTTCAGTCTGGAGATGAGAAGGCTCCAAGGTGACCGTCAGTGGCCATTCAATTCATTCTGGAGGAGAGCTACAGGAAAGGACAGATTCTTTAGCAGGGTCTGTCATGATAGAACAAGGGGAAATGCTTTCAAGCTCGAGGAGGGTAGATTTAGGTTGGATAGAAGGAAAAAGTCTTTTACAGTGAGGATGGTGAGGCACTGGAACAGTTTGACTAGACATATGGATGCGCTGTTTGTGGAGGCTTTCAAGGCATGGCTGGATCAGACCGTGGGCAACCTGATCTAGCTGTGGTGTCTGTTCACTTCAAGGGAATTGGACTAGATGACCTTTAAAGGTCCCTTCCAATTGTAAGGATTCTATGATTCTATATTCTATGGCATTTAAGTCTTCAACTTAAAAAGAAAGGACATTTATGGAAAGCCGTAAGGTTCCAGGGGGAAAAGTCATAGTGGTAATGATGTCTTGGTAGTATAGAACTCAGTACTATCATGCTGATCTAAAATAGCTTTTCTAGAGAACTTTTTCCAGTCCTTTCTTCACAATCAAAGCATTTTCAAGAGACAGAAAATATAAGTTATTTTAACCACGAATTACATCTGGGTATGCTTTGCTGGTTTGCAGATTGTTTAGAATAGCTTTTGTGTGCTTGTTCATTATCACTGTGCTGTTCATGAGTGAATATTCATGGATCGTTTCCTTTCAAATATTTACTGGGTTGTCTGTTTTCATATGTTAAGTCTTTGTACGAAATAAGAAAGATAATTTTGAGAAAACATTTTAATTAGAGCCTTACAGGCTATAAATATTTCAGTATTTAATAAAATAGTGCTACAAGATGTAAATGATTAAATGGAAAATATTCTAAATATTTTAGATTGCATAATGTGAAATTATGCATGTTTCATACTTCCAGATGGGACAAAATCTTGTTATATTGCAATACATTATTTTTTGTTTCTTAATAACAAACTTTTTAATTCATTATATGAAATGGTCCTTTGAAAGCTTAGTGAAAGGATTAAGCTTTTGGGAAAGGGGGCAACTAATGTGTTTCACACTTTTATCTTCAGCTTACGGTTTCATGATCTACAGACTAATGCAATATTTTTTATTATCTTAAGAGATCATAAAGAAATTCACACACAATAAAGAAGCTGATAATGTGAAACATCAGGATCAAGTAAAAGGTCTCAGTAGTGTTTTGACTATGAGTGGAATCTCACTGTACTTTACCTTACCGAAAAGTTGAAGTGTGATTTAAAAAAAAATAGTAATTTTTATTTAAAATCAGGAATGCTTTCTATTTGTGTTTAATGAAAATGGGAAAGTAAAAATATGGTCAATGTAAAGCAGTTAAAAATGTATGTTTTCCTTCAATTCTACGAGAGGGTTTGTCTTTCAAGAACTATACTATTTTCACACTTTATCTATATCTGTACTCAGTTTCTGGTGCTTTTCTCTCTGAACCACAAAGCTCTACATGCATTACTGTGCTGTGAGAATTTCTTCAAAATAGAGTATTTGCATTTTGGCAGTCTGGGAGGAGAGTTGCACATTTACAATAAGCAGAAAGCTGTTTGGTATTCTTTTTCATTGCTGAAAACGTGGCAGACTGCATCAATATTTTTGTTATTTTTTTTCATACAAGTCTTCCGTGGAACCAAGGTGCAGACCCTGCTTTGAAGCAAAGATGATGATGAGAGTGCACAGATTTTCAGTTAAAAATCAGAAAATGAAGTAAATGACTACAGAAATAAAGCCTGAAGAAAGAAGTGTTGATTACACAAAGTAAAGAGAATTTGTGACTAGAATTCTTACCATTTCTTGCATTCTTAAGAATTCGGTTTTATTTATTTGCTTCTGAAACTGAGATACATCAATAGCAATTAGTTTTTGTTGTTGAGGTCTTTCTGCTTTTTTTTAAATATTTATTAAATGTGATGGACCATTGGCTTGCAATAAAAACAAGCAAACAAAACAAACAAACAAAAAAACAGAATGAAAGACCCAAGCCGAACTCTGTTATGTTCCCTGGTGGGCATTCCAAAAGAATCTGAGACTATTTCCTGATGGAACAGATATATATTTGTTGCAGTTACATTTTGATAATACATCTGTAGAGCTGATGTTCAGATGGTATTTGCTGCCTTTCTTCTCATCTTGTATGCAAGATGACAAACAGAAGAACAGAACAATGTAGATCTTTTTGACACCAAGTGTGATTTCTTCAAGGGATATTTTGACATTAAATTCTATAGAAGTAGTAGTTAATTTATGAATGACTTTACTACCAGGAATTATGAAATAGGTAATCTAACTGAGAACTAGGGAAACAAAGAAAAATGTAAAATGTTCAAACCACCTTTCCTTTAACTCAAAGGTAACTCATATAGTTAATATCTATTGAATAGTGTAGAGGTATTAAGTTTCAAGTTAACATGAGTATAGAGGGAAATGGAGTATATATTTCTTCTTATTTGTTCCTTAAACACTGACAGCAGAAAAGTTGAATACAGAAGAATAGTCATCTCATTCCTTCTGTACTGCATTTTAATCTGGGGGAGGAAGGGGAAGCAGATTTCTTATTACAAAGAACAACTGCTAAATCCCAGTACTTTATCTCAGGGCAGCTCAGAGTTCTAAGAAGTTAACAGAATTACACAGAGAAATATAAGACAATTGTTGTGATATTACATCATAAGACAGATGGCAGCACTTACCTGCACCTGACTTGGACAGATGAACAATATTTCTTTTGAAATTTTGTTTTCCTTTAGATAAAGATGTCTGGAAGTTTGGTTATGAGTAACTTTTATTTTCATGTTATTATGGAACAAATTTTAGTACTTCCAGTAAGGGCATAAGAACTGTGTGCTTACATCAGCTGAATACGGTTTAAATTTTTGAATCTTCAAAATCCCTGGCTGTTCTCTTTTTTTATAGTTTTTAACTGCCCAACACGTTGTAGTACTCACACGAATTACAGTGCTATTGTCCCATGTATTTTGGGTATTATACTTACATATATTTATACTGAATTATGAAGTATGAATTGATGATTCGTTTAACTTTTGAACAATGCCATGAAAATGAATGGTGTCCAGCAGAAGGAAGAGGAATGTAGAATTTATCAGAAAGACTTTACCATCGTGGTAGGAGCAAATAAGAAGGGGAGTATGGAATTGAAGTGATAATGAGTCATAAACTTACAAGAGAGAAGATGCCCTGCAATCAGTATAAGAGATGGGTATTTAATAATGATAATAATAATAATTAAAAAGCTTCAGCCAAAAATAACATCTGTAAAATGTATTTGGTGGTGTTGTAGCAGCAGCTGTTGTCACATAGTTTCAATTTTACTATTTTGACAAAGTATTTTGCAAAAGGTTGTGACAGCTGGGATGTGTCTTGCTCCAAAAATGGTCCCATTAACTTCACTTGAATTCAAGGTATGTTTTCTGTGTGTTCAAAGGGAGTACCTGTTGCTGTATGAATGTCAGAAACCAAGTTCAGTGTCAGAAGTCAACTATAACTGGCAGGACTGAGATTCTGCAGGTCCTTCTGGTTATTGCTTTCCCACAGAGCAAGTAGAGTGAACATAAACTGCAGATGAACCCCATCCAACTTATCTTCAGTTTAGAAAAAGTAAAAGTACTCAAGTTTTCCTTTTTAACAATAGTTTGTCACTTCATATTATTCTTAGGAAAATTTAGAAGCAGAGCCTTTTATGCCTTGGTTAGAAACTTCAGTCCTTTACTTGTAGAAATAGAGCCTATCAAAACACCAGCTTAGGGCTTGATCTGCCACACTAGTGATGTTGCACATATTTCTCTGAAGTAATTATTCAGATCAGTGAAAGCTGAGAAAAGTCAGTTACAGTCAACTGTACAAAGTTTACCTTCCATGAGAAATCAGATAATGAATAATTCTGCTCTTGATCTTTAAAAGACAGGGTATGAGTTTCATTAAGCCACTTCCTTTCCTGTTCAGGTGTGTATGAATTCCTTTTAAGCTCTATAGCATCATTAGGAGAGGTCCTGGTGGCTCTGGATTTCCATCTATGTGACGTTGATGGTAAGCTCCTACTAAATGACTACATAGTCAAGCATGGTGATAAATTGATAGTACTGGCTAACTAATGGAGGTGCAGAGAAGTAAGGTGGGTGAAGGATAACTTCCTGTTTTAGATACTGGACAGACCAACCAGAATTGAAGTATAACTGGGCCTAGTCCTTCCATGATAATCTTAGTGCAGAGATAATTAAAGAGAGTAAACTTGGAGACAGCCTGGGATGTAGTGACCATGTCCTGACTGAGTTTGTGATCTTGAAGAACATGGACCTAGGAAAGAGCTCAGTCAGGACCTTGAACTTCAGGAGAGAAAACCTGCAGCTGTTTAAGGAATTATTGGGTGAGATCCCCTGGGAGATGTCTCCTTACAGACATAAAAACAATAATAAAAAAAAAATGCTGTCAGTTCTTTAATTTTCAGAACTCACTGTTCTGAGTGCACAAGAGCTCTCCATCTGCCAGTAGAGGAGGCAGAAAAACTGATGCATTACTGAGAACTGACCTGTTGGTAAAACTGGGGGAAATGAAAGAAAAGTACAGAGGAAGGAGTGACGTGTGGTCTGGGAGCAATACAGGGATGCCATCTGGACATGCAGAGATGGGATCAGAAAAGCCAAGGCACAGGTAGAACTGAATTTAGCAAGGGATGTAGGAAAAAAAAAAAAAAAAGATATTTTTCCTTGAATGTACATTGGTCAAAGAGAAAGGCAAAGAGGAGTATACACTCTCAGAAAAGGGAGAGATGGCTTCGACAGATGTGGCGAAAGATGAGGTACTCAAATAATTCTTTGCATTGGTCTTCACTATCAGTCTGGTTTCCCATGCCTCTTGGGTCCCTGAACTTCCAGGTGTAGGTTAGGGGAGCAAAATTGCTCCTGCTGTGAGAGCAGAGCAAGTAAGCGACCTCTTTACTAGGCAGAATGTGTACAAATGTGGAGCTGGACAACTTACATAGCAGAGTGCTGAAGGAACTGGCTGATGTAGTTGTCAAACCACTCTGTCACATTTGAAAATGTGTGGCCCTGATGAGAGGCAAAAGGGAAACATCACTGCCATTTTTGAGAAAGGTAGACCTGGGGAACTACAGGCCAATGTGACTCATACCTGTGATTCTATGGATCTCTGAGAGATTATTCCTTGAGCAGACTCCAATTGCAGTATTAGTAACAGGAGTTTTAGATTAAATGAGGAAACATGCTGTAACAAACCTATGGCAAGCATAATGTTACCTAAGAGTCCTTGGGAAATTAAGAAATGAAGTGATTGAGCAAATGCTAGAGTGGCATGACTTTCCACTAAGTGAGCTGTGGTATCAAAGAAATAAAATGTGATATCCGCAATACAGTGTTTTGTTATGAGATACTGCAATAGGGTAAGGTTCCTGATGAAATCTTAAAGAACGTGCTGGAAAACAATTGTATTTAATCTGGGAAGAAAAGAGGTACATAGTAACGTGATGGTTAAGTACACAGCTGTTCAGTCAGCTTTATATTTTCCTTTCTGAAGAATAGGATGCAACTGAAAGGCTTGCAGAACTACAGTATTCATAAATGCAAAGTAATGCACTTAAGGACAAGATAAAACAGCTGCATCAACATATATGCAATGTTGGGCTCTAATTTAGTTCTCAGCATTTAGGGAAGAGATTCTCAGCACTTAGGAAAGAAAGCGTGGAATTACATTCACGACCCAGAATAGGCCCAAAGTTGGGAAGACCGGACGTGTGGCAGAGGAGAGAGCCTTAAAAGAACAATGAAACAAACTGACTCTACAAATTAGAAGAAAAATTACAGAAGAGGTGAAAGGCGATGGAGGTTCATTAAAATCATGGGAGTATAGAGGAGGTGAATAGGGAGTGATTGCTCTCTATTTCTGACAATCCAATTCCAAGTGCTTAGTGACATTATTCATCCAGCAGCTCTAACGTGGAAAATAATGCCCTTCTTTCCACTTTGAAGGAGGAAGTTAAGAACTTAATATTTCCAGGGTAAGAGGGTCAAGAGAATGAGGAAAAAAATTGTGGACATTCAGTGTCTATTGGTGACTAAAACAGTGGCATTCGATGTGTTGCCTGGCAGGATCTCTCTCTTGATATTGCTGTGAATCCTGCTTCTTATGTTCCTTCCTTAAACTCCTATAAATTAAAAACCTGTGAATAGTCATTGTTGAATGTCATATAACAAGGTCACTGCACCTTTGCTCTGATGTATGATGCTTCTCTATTCATATATTTTAAGTCTGTTGAGAAACTTCTGGGCTTCCTGAAGATGAAATGAAATAATGAGCAGTTCCCTATCTAATCAGAAGAGCTTTCAGAGTTGCAGCTGATGGAAAGATGTTCCTCAGTTCCACTCGTTAAAGAAAAGTGAAGCCTGATGCTTCAGTGTTAGGTCTAGGCACCAGCAGAATAAAAGCCTGCAAAATCAAGTGCTCTGTCATCTAAATGGCAGCTTAGTGTCTAATTTCAGTTGTGACTCTATCCCTTTATGCTAAATAAAATCTTCCTCTAATCCTCTAATGTTGACCCTGTCTCAGAAGATACTGAAATAAAGGTCTCCCAAGGCTATTACTTTTTCTCTTGTCCTTGAGGACATTTCAAGGACAATAAGCAATTGCCTTCAGGGGTTGAATTCATTTTCATTTACATTTGTTATTTTTTTTCTAGTCTGTAGGTGGCTTTCTTGACTGGCTATAATGCTTAAAAACCCCCAGTGCTCTCCCCTAACATTGTGTAATTGCTGACTACTGGAGCAATCTAGTAGTTTTCATGCAGAGCTGTAATATGCAGAAAGTAGGCAGGTGTAAGGCATGCGTAGGGACAGCCTATATGCATGGTGCATTTTCAGTACTTCAGTCATGTTTAACCCTTTTGAACTGGGATTCAAATTCTGCAGGCCTGTATACTACTTCCCTAATGCAAGTGAAGATTCTTGAGTGTGAATCAGTCTTCATTAAGAGAGTCTAGATAGACTTGGGATGCTACATCTTGTGTTGTGGTAATTGCTGGTGAACTTCAACATAAGAAACTCTTAAAACATACAGTTCTTCCTATTTGCCAGAAATATATTTGAATGTCTTATCGTGTCTGATGTCATTCTGTCTAGCTGTATTTATGAGAAATAGCTTTTTGATAGCCTTCCTTGCAGCTCTTTTTGAACACCTATAGCAATCTTATGCATTCATCTGATGACTGTATTATTAGAGTAAGGAAGTGCTTGGAGTAATCAAAAATAACTTTTAAATTGCACTCTCAGCTAAACCACTAGAAAACTGTAGTTACATCAGGTATATCAAGACTATTTCTATAGCCTATTTTTTCACAGAGCAAATGAAAATGCACTTTTTGGTTCTAAAATTTATTAACTGTTAACTCAGGAGTTTAACTTTAACCATTTTATTACTTTTCGTAGACAATTTTCTCTCTGTATGCAGTTCACTTATGTTTAAATATTCCTTATTGCTTTTTTCATGTATTTTAAAAGTTTATATTAAGTAGGCTTGATTCAGGTAAATTAAAAAATTTTGCACAATTTAATATTCTGCTGAACCTCATGGTTTACTGTTGTAACATTTACAAAGCCTATTTTCCTGACCTTATACACTAACTCAGGCTTTTGTCTAGAGGCCTATAGAATAAATGTTAAGCACGGATTTATGCTAATATGCACATTAGTTTGCAAGCTAAATGTTAAGGCAATTCTTCAAAAGGAAAAAGTAGAATCAAAGGAAATATCATCACAATAGGAAAAACTGAACAAACATATAGAATGTAATGCGTAAGTATTATTCTGTCTAATTGGAATAAAGGCATGTAGCCCCTAATTTATAGACTTTACTCTGGCTTCAGCTGGAATATTACTTTGTAGTATGGTTTTTTTTTTCATTTTTTATACTTCTGATAGAAAAATGACCATTATGACTAGTAACTGGAGAACATTTTCTAAAGAATGGAAAGCATTGGACAAATTCTTTGAGTAACTAATCTTACCTAGTGATGGAAAAGAGAATAGCGGAAAGAAAATGAAAAGAAACAGTGAACATATTTTTTTTTTCCTAACATTTACTTTTGTGTATTTTTGAGGCATATCTCAAGTACGTTCTGTAAAATGCAGACAACATTTTGCCCTTCATATTTATTTTAGATTTCTTAGATGCAGAAATCTTTACAAAGGCTCACTGATCAGAAATTTCAGTCACGTGCCTTTTATTAGTATCAGAAATATTTATGTGAATGTAATTTGAGGAGCATCCTCAGGATAAACCTGAAGAGCATCTGGTTGTCTCTGTCCCCGGGGAGAGATCATTTCTCGTAAGCAATGTAGGAAGTGTGCTGTGTTAGAGATTGGCTGTTGTGGGGAGGTCTACCTTGTGGGGTATAGAAAACAGGGAAGTGGGAGAATGTATCCCACATAGCCATGATCGAGGTGGTGACACGTTGTTCTATGGTTTGTGTTCTGATGTGACTGGTATGCAGGGACAGAACTTTAATGGATGGTAGGACTTCAGCTGAATGTGTGTTGTTTTTTCCTTATTTAGCAATGAGAAAAAAAGCCAGCAGTATTATATATTACGCATATGTGACTTGGCAAAGTTTAGGCCTGAACCTAGAAAATGAATCACGCAGGAGATATTTTTTGTTGCTTGCGGTGAGAGTGTGGCTGAATGACTAGATCAGGTAAAGAGGTAGGATTAAGTACAGATTGTGCACATCATCCTTCCTCCCCCTCAAGTGGTTCTTGTTTGTGTGGTCATAGCCTATAAATAAGTAATGGAATACTCTCTTAAGATAGTATTTATGATTACATTACAAACTAAGAGCTTAAAAAACAGTTGCTCAAATATATGACTGGAAGTACAAAGGACATGTTAGATACGTTTTAAAATCAAGTCAACCTGTTTTTACTGTTAGAAGTATCCAGATGAAGTGAAATGTGTTGAAAAATGTCATTGTTTAGTAAACTGAGTTATACGTGTCTGCAGAATTCTAATATCTTCTACAGAAAACATTATACAAAAGCGGTGAAGTATTCTTTATAAGCTAAACGTATAAATTCATTTTTTCTTGTTATCCCACATATTCTTAGCAGTGATGATGATGCACATAATGTATTGCTAAACAAACACAAGTTATGCAAATTTCATTAATATCATTGTTTCAACAGTTGATTTAAACAAAGTCTTAAGCGTTTACTTTTTAAAACTGTGTTTAGCTGATAATTATTAGCTGAAAATTGGTTCTGCATTGTATTGTTATAGGCTGTTGTTTGCTGCCTATTGAGTTACCTGTTACAATCAAATTCTAAAGTGTACTCAAACAACTGAATAGTTCATGAGAGGAGTATTTGTTCTGTAAGTATAGATACAGATTATAATTTTCTACCAAGTATCTTGGAAGCAGTGAGCTTATTATAACTGTAACATAGGAGCTGAGCATGGTTTGTATGTGCTCTATGTATGAGGATCTTACCAAAAGAAAAATATGAAAATATTTTCAGTGTCGATGTAAAAATCTTGCCTTTCATGCAAGAGTATGTGATTTGTTACACTATATATGAAGCAGATCATATGCTGCCAAGTCAGGTCTTGCTACTCCTTAGTAACCAATGATCTAAAGTAAAATAGTTAAGAAGAAGTTTAATTGTAGTAGTTAGCCTTAAAGGCTTTAAATTCGCTCAGTATTTTGTCTAATGCTATATCACTGAGCATCTTACTGTTTCACATAAATGTCTTGTTTTACTTATTTCATCCTCTGATACCTTCATACAACTGGCTTTTATCCCAGGATATTTTGACTTGTTGCTTGCAATCTGTGGAAACCCTTGCAGAAGAATGAAGCAGGTTTAGGAAAGGGTTATTCATCTAGAATTCACTTCCATTTTGAGAGAGCTTGTTGAAAGCAGAGAGAGGAACGCTTCTGTGTCAATGCTATGTGGCAAGTAGCTGATAGAAATAATATGGGATCAGAAATACAAAATGCATAGTTGCCTGTGGCATCAGGTTTATATTCTTCTGTATAGCAAAGTAAGTTTCATTTGCATGAAATTTCTAAAAGAAGACTAGAAATACTTCATTTTTTCTCCTATGCTAAAATGAGATTTAGTTCTTGGTATGTTTCCATTTTTGAATTACACTAATAAAATTTCAGCAATAGCTTTTTTACAGGCTAACTTTTCAACTACTAATGACAGTATGACTTAGGCTTATTCAATTTTGCGCGTTATTTTTAGAAGCTTTGTCAATCCAACGATTAATACATTTTTATCACAAAGAGACTCGATGGTGTCATATCTTGAAACTGCATCTTTAAGGAGCATTTTAGCAAGGCCATGCTTACTTTCTTTAAACTGTTTGTGCAGTAGTTTGCTTTATGGTTCTGTTGTGGGTTTTATTTATTTATTTTTTTTCTCCTGGAACATATGACCTCTCTGTTCTGCAGAATGTGATTATTTTTAGAATTTTTCCCATCTGCTCCTCTAACACAGTCCTCATTCTATTCTTACTAGGCATATTAAGAGAGTACATGCATTTGAGTCTCATTGGGCTATGAAGGCTGATGATGTTTCCCTTTCCTTTAAGACTTTAGATGTACAGTTTTGGTTTTGTTTCATTTTTCTTCTCAGAGTTCTGTTCCTCCAACAGCTTCAGAGCTTGTAGACCTTGTTCTCTGGTGCTAGGAGGGGGCAGGCAGTGAATGAATCCTAATACATTAAAGCAGAATGTAGATGTCTACTTTCTAGAGGATGATTTTCCTGTGTAAATTCTGAAACACGAGGAGAAAAGCTAATGACAGATTACTCCATGATGATACTGATTACCATTGTACATTGATGTTCCTAAGCAAAAGGTAATGGAAGGTAAATTACAATTCTTCTCTAGCTTATACTAGGAATGCTTTTCACTGAATGACATAGCCAACTGTTTTCTTACTTGAGTAATTTTGAAGTATACAAAACGTCAAATGGGAAAGCTGAAATATATTTAATAGCTACATTAGTTTCTTTGTAAGGACATTACAAAGGGAGGCAATCATGAAGACATCCGGCATTAGATTCCTTCTGCTGTTTATGGGTCTTAAGTGTCATCATCCATCTCATGGCTGAAGCTAGCAATCGTAAAACTGAGTAAACCCAGTGAAATTAGAAATAGGATGTACTGAGGCTTGAACAGACCAGTGAAATGTCCACTTCTGTCTCCTTATAGTCTTGAATAAATCTCTGTACATAAATTATATTTATAGCAACTTTGTTTTAAAATTATAAACGGTAAATAACTTGCTAACTTCCAGAGTAGGGCCACTAAGATGATCAGAGGGTTAAAGCACCTCTCCTATGAAGAAAGACTGAAGTTACTGGGCTGGTTTAGCTTGGAGAACAGCAGGCTTCAGGGAGACCTCGTGGCTTTTCCATATTAGTGATATAGACTATTCCTATAGACTATTAGTGATATAGGCTATTCCATATAGTGATAGAACAAGGGAGAATGGTTTTAAACTAAGATAGGGGAGATTTAGGTTAGATATTAGGAGGAAGTTTTTCACTCAAGATAGTGGTGACTCACTGGAACAGGCTGCCCAGAGAGGTTGTGGTTGCCCCATCCCCAAAAGCATCCAAGGCAAAACTGGATGTGGCTCTGGGCAGCCTGGTCTAGTGGTTGGCAACTGTTCCCATGGCAGGGGTGTTTAAAACCAGATGTTCTTTTAGGCTCTTTTCATCCCAGGCTGTTCTATGATTATGTGATTCTATAATTAATGGCTTAATCCTGAAGGAAAATGATGCTTTGTCATGCAATAACCGGAGAATTAAATATACATTAAAAACATTTGAAATAACATTGCGTTGCAATATTTCCCGGTTTTCTGTAGAGGTTCCCTTTCATGATGTGTTTAACCCATAGCAGTTCTACCTCTGCATTTTCTACTATTCTCATAAAGTAAGAGTGTGACAGCTTCGTATTACATAATGCATTTAAATCCATCTGGGACAAATGAAAAACGACTTGAAAGAAATTTTATTTCAGAGAGGGCTGGTTGGTAGTTTGAAATTTAGCATATATGTAGGGCTTTTAAAGGTTGCTTTTTAAACCTTAATATCAGTTGAGGAAGAAGTCCTGTTTTAGGTAGGTCTTAATAGAAATCTCTGACAAATAGTAAACCAAATTTAGAAAAAGTGTTGGGGACTTCTGAGTTCAGCATTTCTAGATCTTGTTCTTTTTCATCTATCTGGTATGATTATACATACTGTAATCATATAATAATCCTACATGAAAGCCACTTGTTTTCTTGACTTTTGTGGGAAAGTTGAGTATTTTGTGCCATGAGACTTCATCAGCTTGGAAATTAAGCATTTTTTTTTTTTTTTTAACAAATTTAATTCAAAATTGACTCAACATACAAAGCAGTATTGTAATTTGATTTTTAGAAAACTCTTTAACCTTCAACTAGTCTTTTTCTTCTGGAAAGTGTTCACTGTTTTCGCAACTGTTTAGGATTTCATTGTCTGAAAGATGAAACAAGTAAAGTTGCAGCCTAACTTTTCCCTAAGTGCTTCAGTCAGTGATTATGATTTATTAAAATCTTGTTGATTCTGAGAGTGAAAATAATTTGTGTCTTCCAATATGCATTCATATTCTATTGAAGATTTATATTTTAAGTTATACACTTTTGGAAAATGCTGGGTGGGCACAATCTGAATTAGGGTTTTAAAATTGTACTCTTCTTGACCTAAATGTGATAATTATATTTATTTGAAAAAAAACAAAAAAACAGTTTTGGTATCTACAAGAAGGAGAGACAAGAACAGCAAAGCTTTTTTTTTTTTTTTTTTTTTTNNTTTTTTTTTTTTTTTTTTTTTTAAGGATTTTGGTGACCAGTTCCAAATTCTGCCACATAATAAGAATGATACATGCATAATTATAATGTATCTTTAAATACATGATGACTGTGTATTCTTTTTGAAAATAACCTTTTAATATCAAGTGCTTTTTCTGTGAGACAGAGAGATGTGAAATGAGAACCATTCTTTTAGATCTGTAAATTTTGTACAAAGTGCTACTAGGCATACTGGACAAAGTACAAACAAATTGCTGGGGAACGCTGGTTTGTATTACTTCCAAATTTAAGGAATACCATGCCATACGTACTGAGTAGAGTGGCTAGTTAGGATGGCTTCTGTCATAAACTCTGTGGTAGTTCTGCGGAGAGAATAGAGTAAGTTCCTTCTTGTTGAAACCAATCAAGAAGTAAAAATGTAAGTTGTGTTACTGTTGTGTTGAGTGTTGCTTCTCAGATAAAACCAGTGTGTTATTTTCCCTAAAACAGTCTGATTTTCTTTTGTCTAAAGGATTTAGGGAAAATACCACAGACAGATGGAGGTACCTATATTTTACATGCCATTGAAAGAAGTCATTTATTCAGTAGGCAACACAGCCTATTTCAGAATCTAGAGTTCCATATGGAGTTGTGAGAGAAAATGTGGAAAATCATAATGTGTATGATGAGGAAAATTTTCGTGTGAAACATGAGTGTTCTTCATGAGAATGGGTTTCAGAAATGATGAAAAGAAACAGTGGGTTTTCTAGAAGCCTCTAGGTAAAACTCTCAGTGCTTATTATGTGCAGATTATTTATTATATCTGCTCTAACTGGATTTTAAGTGTGGTGAAACGAGATGAATTTTGAAGGAAGAAATTAAAGAAGCAAAGCACACACAGCTTCTGTCCTCTTTGTGGGTTGTAGAGGGGAACAGAGGGAGCTGCAATAGCCTACAGTTTTAGTTAACGAAATGGAATCTAATGATAAGAGTAATGCTTTTAATAAAATAAAGTGTGATTATCTAGTTCCTTTTATTTTAAAAGTGGTAGCTTCAGGTGAGTAAAACAAATTCATCAAAATGCTCAAGCTGAGAGTGGCAAGAGAAGAAAGTCTTGGGGATGCTCTTCAGGTGAGTGACCAGTAGCAGCAGTGTGTTATCTGGCTCTGTGCCTCTCTTCTCAACCACCTGCTGCTCACTGAGTCTTGTATTTCAAATCACAGAGAAATCCTGCTGTGTTGCTGCTCACATCTTTCCTATTCTGGGTATTGTGCATATTGTTGTAAGCTTCCTTTCATTGCTTCTTTGATCACATTAAGGGATTAATTGGTACTTCTTTTTGCGTTTGATCTGAAGTTGGTTGTCCAGTCAAATTTGAGGATACTGAATCTTGCTGTCTGAACAATGCTTTAGATGGTTTTCCTGACAATAATGGTTGCTTAGTGTGTATTTTGCTTGAAAAACTATATGTATGCAAATAATAATTAAAAATTTAAACATATGTCAGGGAGGGTAACTGGTTTGTCAGTACTTGTGTATTTGTCCTCTGTTGTTAAGGGTGACACAAGACATATGCTTATGATGGGGAGGTGTTTTGCAGTGGAAGAAATTCAGTTTTCTTGGAATCTATTTGCTTGATAGATTCACCAGGTGATTTGTAACAAATTATATGACAAGTATAGCTACTTGCTCAATGTAAAAAAAAAAATTACAACTCATTGATGAATATTCATTTTTTGTATGAAAGCATTATTGTTTTTGGGCATCCAAAGGCCATGAATACTCAAGAGTCAACATATATTACTAAAACTGCTGTGTGTCACAGGAAATCATTTCACTTTAAATGCTGACAAAAAAAAAATTCTGCTGGCATAACTGCATCAGAACTCCACGTGCTTGTTTTCAACTACAGAACACCCTAATAAAAAAGTGCAAGGTTATGTAATAGAAACGAATGAAGTGTAAAATAAAATAATAGAAAAACATGACAAGCTAAATGCTTCCTGCAATGCAGCATTCATGAAACTGTGTCCATTACAA
>VXAB01000169.1:131501-154421 GCA_013399175.1 Odontophorus gujanensis
CATTACAAAAAAAAAAAAAAAGTTACTTTCATGTTTGCTAATTTAAAATACGAGATTTCTGACTTGTCATTTACTTGTTTGAATAATATATATATATATATATTTACCTGATTTAGAATACTGGTGTCTGAAGTTCAAGGTTTAATAGCCACAGTAGCTGACATGGAATAGATTTTAACCAATCAGTCAGAACATTAGGACTAAGTATTTCATGTTCCATCTATCTACTTATCAGCTGTACAATTTGCAGTGTGTTTACACAATTCCCACACAGAGGCGTAAAGTCCCACTGAAATTGCAGCTTTCCTGCCTATTTGTGGTACTCCAGAGGTGCAGTATTGTGCCACATTCAGTGAAAAGCCTAACACTGTAGAGGTGAGACTACAGAAACACAGCAGGCTAAGAAATAATGAAGGAACAGCCATGTAAGTTGGAAAATAATTACAACCTTAGTTTTACTTTAATGGTTTGGGGGTCACTATTCTTTCTTTATTTCAAGTTAAATTCTGCTCAGCCTGTACAATTAGTCAGCAATTAGGGAAATGAGATGGTTTTACCAAATGAACAGCACATACACTTTTAAACCTCTTCCGCATAGTTTGCACTGCCCCTCCCACAGAGGGCAATGAGCAATGGCACTGAGGCCACCATGTATGACCAAAAACATTATAGTCCCAAACCTTTCCAGTCCCAGAGCATTGCAGAATGCACCTCATACTCACAGGGACTTTCAGATTCTTGGCAGTACAGCATGTCTTTCTGGTACAGACAGATATGAAAACTGCCAAAGCCATAGACTGGCATTCTGGAAGGTGCAGGTGTGATAGGGAGATTTTAGAAGTTTTTCATACTTAGCATTTAAGAGCCTCTAAGAATGGGCTATGGTTCAAATCATTACTGATGAAAAGTGGTTTTCTTTGCAATCCACACCAATTTTCTCATCCTTGTCCCCTGTCACTTTGTCATTCCAGTAGTGGAAGGTTGTTGGATCTGCAGCACTGTGCCTGAGCCAGAGGTGGTGGGGATTCCTTTCTTGCTAGCAACAGGTGTTTGTCTTATAAGCCTGAGATTTGATTACTCATGTCATTGGCTTAGCTTGCATAGCTGCAAATACTATTAAAGGTAATAAAATTTATCCAACCCTGGTATTGCTGTGCTGTGGGCCAAGGATATTTTTCTCAGCAATTTCTCCCTATTGACTTCTACCCATTTACTCTGTTGAAGCTAGGCTAATGGCTTCCTATGACATTTTTGAAAGGACAGCCATTAGATCAAATGAACAGATGTCCACCTAGCAAAATGGAACTTTCAAATATTTATGAAGAAATGAAATTACCAAGTTTGTCATCAGTGATACTGGTAAACAAGGCTGTTCATTGGCATGCCGAATCAGATCTTTTCCTGTTTCTTTTTCCAGGCTAACAACTTGCTGTTGTGGGCTGGATCATGGTCTGGCCTGATGCTGTGATTGGATAGGAAAACTCGTATAGTTTGTAAGGGAATAAGTAGAATAACTAAAATGAAATTACAAACAGGTAGACAAGATGGGCAAAAAAATTACTTAGTACACTGCTTTAATCATGAGAAATTTGGAAAAAGAGGGCTTCAAAGTGTTTTATAGACCACTGCAGACATGGTGGCTCTGGAGGGGTGTGGTTCAGTGTCACAGCCATAACCCCATCATCTCATGGGCTGGCACTGTTTTCCTGTTGCCTGGTTTTACTTAGTCTCCTTGAATAAGAATTCTTTTTGATAATTTTGTGCAATTTCAAATGTTCAAGACATTGCGTTTCAAGGGACGAAGTCGAGCCTTTATATTTTAAGTGTAATTTTTAATAGTACATTTAAGCTTCTCCTTTTCCTCCCTAACCGAACAAAGTAAACACGATCTGTTAAATCAGAGTACTTGTGTGATGCAGAATGTTCATACCATTTATTCCATGATCTCTGCAAAACTAACATACTGTGTGTGCTTATCAAATACTAAATCTTGTATATTACAGAATAGTATTTTAGATCAACAAAGATTTGCTGTTGTATATTAGTACAGCTAAATGAAATATTTGAGAATAAACAAGCAGCATAAATGGCAATCTCTCTGAACTTAAAAATCCAATTTGAACTATATTAGACAGACAGGATTACGGTTTGATTTGGGATCTCATCCTGCAAGCATTTATTTGTTAGACTTTAACAATAACAGAAAAACCTTCCAGTCATTACTTAATCCTTAACTAACATTGGCAATCCTACTAGGATCAGCTTGTATTCATAGCAAGCAGAGTTAATAATGGAGTGAAAGTCTTTGGAAATGACATTTTCAGTCTTAGTGGAGTAAGGGAAAAATAACTTCTGCTGTATGCCTTTGTAACTTTGAAAATAGTAAGAATATGTGAATACAGTGCCATGAAATGACTGCTAATACTGTAACTTCAGAATGTATATGATGTGATTAGAAGGTCAAAGAGATCTCATTTTGTAAATACTTATGTGAATAATCTGTTCACGAATTCTTCTGCGCTTGAGCAGAAATGGTCATTTCATTAAGCATTACTCTTGGGAATTAGAAGAATCAGCCCTTCAGTGCTGTGTAATGAGTTCTTGCTCATTACATAATGTCACTCTGATAAATTTTTTTCATGTTTTTCCTGATGATCTGGTTAGTTCCCAAAACAACTGAACTGGAAATCAGTCCAATTCCAAAATGTGGAGCAAATATAGTTCAATTAGAAGATACGATAGTATTAGTCTTGGTTGTAGTATTGAGGTCAACACTGTGTGCTGTTCAAAAGCAACTGATTCATGATCTGTGAGAACTGATTCTGCTCCACCAGCTGCTTTAGCATGCAACTTTACTGGTGATAAAATAAAAATCTTCTCTCTACTAGGCAACTCAGTTTTATATGTATTTTTTTTTTATAACAACTGGAGAATCACAGATATCCAACCTTGGTGATTCTACAAGATCATGCAGTCCAACTGTCCACCTGTCACCAGTAGTTCTCTCTGAACCATGTCCCTCAACACAATGTCTAAACATTCTTTAAATGCCTCCAGGGTTGGTGACTCCAACACCTCCTTGGGCAGCCCATTCCAGTGCCTGACCATACTTTCAGAGAAGAAGTAAAAACAAAACAAAACTTTCTTCTACTTGTCAACCAGTTCATGTCTGTTCCCTAATGATTTCCCCATTTTTAGTAGAATTGAAAGTACCACAACACTGGAGGGGGCTATATCACTGGCTAAAGTGAATTTGTTATGTGTATATATGAAATATAATTGAGGGTGGAGAGATTAGTTTAGTCCAGTTTGAGTTTGTGCTGATTTTAACTAAGTGGTCAACTGTAGTCACTATTGGGAAGCTGCAATTGACCACATGCATCCTCTGATATGTGAAGAATAGAAGAGCTTACAATGTAAATAAAAAATGGAAAATGAAATTTTCTATTTTAGTTGCCTCGTTTTCACTTTATCATAATTTTGTTACTAACATGGCTTTCAAAACTTCTAATGATGAAATGTCTCCCTATCCTACAAATGAATTAGTGCTAATGGTCATCTGATTGAATTAAACCTTACTATAGTGTTAATTAGCATCCCAACATGTTTAGTACCACTTCATATTTCACTCAGCTGATGAATTGTGAGTATTACATGCTTTCAGCATCAGTTTTCAGTGGAATCAAATACAGTGTTAAAGCTCTTTGTAGTAAATACTTGTCAGTATCACATGCCAGCATCATCTGAGCTGTAAAAACGTCACTAATTTTGGTTTGTATTTCCATTATATATGAACAGTTTTATTGTTTTTCACTTGAATCTAAGAGTCAGTATGTATGAACATCAACTCTAGGCTTGAAAAGTCACTGAAGCTCACTGAAAGGCTAACATAGGGAGCTTTCTGTGGGAGGTAACAGCAGCAAAATGTGAGAGGGAAGGGAGCAGGCTGGGTGGAGAATGTCTTGAGAGCAGCCCTGAGAAGAGGGATTTGGGAGTGTTGGTTAAGAAAGATTTGATGTGAGCCAGCAGTGTGTGCTTGCAGCCCAGAATGCCTACCGTGTCTTGGGTTGCATCAAGAGAAGTGTGACCAGCAGGTCAAGGGAGGTGGTTCTGCCCCTCTACTCTGCTCTCATGAGAACCCACCAGTACTGCATGTCTATCTTGTGTTGGGGATCCCAGTACTGCTTCCAGTTCTGGGATCCCCAACACAAGATAGACATGGATTTGTGGGAGTGGATCCAGAGGAAGACCATGAAGATGATCAGAGGACTGGGGCACCTCCTTAACAGTGACTGGAGAGGAGAAGGCTGTGGGGGGAACCTTATAACTACCTTCCAGTACCTGAAAGGGCCCTACTGGAAAGCTGGGGAGGGACATTTTATCAGGGCGTGTAGCAGCAGGACAAGGGGAAATGGCTTTAAACTGGAAGAAGGTAGATTTAGACTACATATTAGGCAGAAAGAGTAGTAAAACAGGTTGCCCAGTGAGCTTGTGAATGCCCTCTCCCTGAAGGTGTTTAACTCCAAGCTGAATGGGGCTATGAGCAACCTGGTCTAGAGGGTGGTATCCCTGCCTACAGCAGGGGGTTTGGAACTAGATGATCTTATAGGTCCTATGCAACACAGACCATTCTGTGATTCAGTGGTATTTTTTTTTTCTTCTGAAATCACTGGAAGTTGTGGGTTTTTTTAAATTTAATTTAATTTTTATTTTATTTCTTTTTCACAAAATATTGGGTCATACTGGTTTGAGGTATCAAAGAAAAGAAAAACTCTTGTTGATACTGAGACTTCATTCCTAGGCTAGTACTGACCTAGCCACCAAAGGGAGGACTCGCACAGAGTGCAGAGTCTTTCTTTCTGCTGCACCTTTCTGGGATAGCACTTCAGATTCAGCAGGAAGCTTGGAGGAAAAATAAAATAAAGCAAAGTGGTCAGAAGTTGTTGAAGAGGTTCAGGAATCACTACACAGGTGCCATCAGATCAAGTTTAAACAGGATCAGCCCAGCCATTGTGGAAACTACTGGAAAACAATGAAATGTGGTTATTTTGTTGTTGCTTTTTATTTCTCCTTTGTTCTACTGTAATTTATATAACCCAGTAAAACAAATTCAAATATACATGCGTGAAAAGTGTTTAATAAAATTAAAGACATTTGGGATTTTGTAAAATGTTACTTCTCATTTCTTCCAAGGTCCTGGAATACACTGCCAGAAATGAGAATTCAGAATACAGTGTTACTCTATTGAAAGCTGATGTGTTCTATAAGCATTTTTTTTTTTTTAAGTCTCTATACTTGTAAGCTTTTAATGATTATTGAATCATTAGTCTAATTTATCCCAAGGGTCTTACTGTAGAAAATTGAAGATAAAATACCCATTTCCCACAACTTTAATGGTTCAATAAGTAGTACTTTACTTGCAAAAAACTTCTGTGTATGCTTGTCCTAACTGTACTCTTTATGAATAGCTTCATTATCAGAATTAATGGTATCCTAATATAGAAGATTTCATGCAGGGGGAAAGTTAAAAAAAAAAAAAAAAATCAGTCATTTTGTGGCTTTTTACTTAAGTATTTTTCTAGTGGAGAGTTCAATTTCCTCTCTGCTCTGTGTTTGGGGACTGGTGATTGGTTAACTGTGTTGGCACTTGAGTGGTCATCATTCACTGCGAGTTATCAGTCTTGAAATGAATGAGACATTTCATATTTCAAAGTTATTTCAGGATCTTTGTGAATACTGGCAAGTGCTTCTGCATCTAATTGTAGGTGCTTTCAAAGTTACTGTTCCTATTTGCATAGAAAATGAGAGAGTTAAGTAGTTTGTTCATATGTATGTGGTGAGTCAGTAGAACAGTGAATTTTATTCCAAATAACATTTTCAGGCTCTTATTCTGTCAGGTTTTTAACATACTTATTTTTGATGTAATGAAGAAATAAACAGTTAAACTGGAAAAAATGTGTTATTTTTTAACTAGAATATAACTGGTAACCTTGGAGAATGCTTGAGCTTACATGTCTGAACTATAATTAAATCTGATGTGCAAAGCAGTGTGTTTTATACCATATGCTGTGGTTGCACTTACAGTAAACTACTGTATAGTACCACAGATGCATATGCTTTTGTCATTACATTAATAAGTTCTGTGAAGCCAATTATTTAGTTCTAGATGTACCTCTAGAAGATATGGATTTTACATAGGTAAACTACTGGTAAAGTTTATAATTACAAAGGCACGTTTGTGGAATTTTCCAGTGACCAGCAAAGTCAACTTCATTTTATAAATTGAAAATCCATTTTATAAAGATTACTGTTTAGAAAAGTACCTGTGAGGGAAAGGAGGAAAAACAAAAAGAGGAAAAGAAAAGCACAAAAAAACCTTAATCAAAAAGCCCACAATTATTGTAATTAAATTTCTTTTATAGTTCTTCACACAAGTGCTAAGAGGGAAAGGGACCAAAGAAAGTAAAAGTACATCTACTGGAGAGAGATTTTCCATCATGTCCTTTATCATGTCTGCCACATTCTTACCAACATTTACCCTACAGAGAGCTCTGTACCAAAAATTGGATGTGATGTGATTTTGTGCCTTTCTAACTGAAATACTGGAAGGTTCTGTCTTCAAATTTGACTTTCTCCTCAAATCTAGAATGATACTAGGGTATGAGGAAAGGAAAAAAGACACAAGTGAAAAAAAATTGACTGCATTAGTTCTTGATAACCTCCAGTCATTCTTTTCTAGTCATTCTTGTATTTCCTTTAGGAACAAGAACTTGTGAATGAAAGGTCAGACACTTTATCTGTTGAGATCAATAGCAGGCTGTCTATTTATTACAGTGAACAGCGAATCTTGTCTAAGATTTCCACTGCTGAGAATGGCATAACTGTGTAGCAACTTTGGTGGGTAAGTCTTACAGACCGAGAGAAAGAGGGAAAATATTGGTGAAACCGTTGCTCTTTGTGTTGAAAAATGAGCAAATTATAGGAAAGCAGTCCAAAAAAGAAGATGAGTTTCTTGGGAATTAGTTACTAATTATCTTAGAGGTGAAGAAAACGATAGTTAGCTCTGGCTGGTCAAAAGAAATGTAGAACAGCCTCAAGTCTACCTTTAAGACACAAGTCATTTTGCTTGTTATGCTGCTGCAGCTGAAACAAGGGAGTGCTTGGTAACAGGAACATGCCACAATTTCTACACTTCATGGCTGCAGAATAGAGCATAATATTTCACACCAAGTCTTCATCCTGAATCTGCACTGATGTAAAGTAATGTAAGGAGGTACATAGCAGTTCTGACGTAGGGAAACATCTACTCTAATTTAAAGCAAAAGGATATGTCTGTATACACAGTTTTGCATTAAATATTGCCATTTATTTTACTCAGTATCTTTTTTTCACTCATATAGGTATTGGTTCATATAGGTACTGCTTAGTCATAGTCAATACTCACCTTTTGAATTAAGAATTTTTTGGTAGTCAGCAAGGCATTTGATACTGTCCCCCATGACATCCTTATAACAAAGCTCAGGAAGTGTGGGATAGACGAGTGTACAATGAAGTGGGTTGAGAACTGGCTGACTGGCAGAGTGCAGAGGGTTGTCGTTGGCAGTGCAGAGTCCGGTTGGAGACCTGTAACCAGTGGTGTCCCCCAGCAGTCCGTGCTGGGTCCAGTCTTGTTCAATATCTTCATCAATGACCTTGATGAGTGGATAGTGGCCACCCTCAGCAAGTTTGCTGATGATACGAAGTTTGGAGGATTGGCTGACATGCCTGAAGGCTGTGCTGCCATTCAGCAAGACCTGGACAGGCTGGAAAGCTGAGCAATCAGAAACCGGATGAAATTTAACAAAAGCAAGTGTAGAGTCTTGCACCAAGGGAGGAATAATTGCATGCACCAGTACAGGCTGGGCGATGACCTGCTGGAGAGGAGCTCTCTCTCTTTTTGTGAACAAGAGAGGTATGCAACATCATCTCAAAAAGATTTTTGTTCTGGTTTTGTTGATCCCTTAGCCTAAGAAGGATTCAGAATGAAAATATATACTTATTTTTCATAAACGCAAAAACATAACAATTACATACCCAATTATTTAGTAAAGATTAGGCTTTAAAAAAATCTTTTGTCTTATAGTTTGTCAAAGAAGCTGTAAGATGAAATATGATCAAGAGCATTCATAATTTGAAACTGACTGAACGCTGAATACTTTGATTTATAATTGATGCTTCTGATACATTATAAGTGTGAAAACTTCAGATAACTATGGCAGTTTACACACAGGCATAAAGAACTGCGCACTAAAAGCTCTGTTTTAAAGGACCTGATCCTGTCAGAGTATCTGCATGCAAGAAATATTACTTCTAAATATTGAGTTCTATTTCACTCTATCATGAAAACACTGCGTATAACACAGTTTCTTAGAAAAGTTATTTTTCTAAAGAAAGCTTGTTGTGTGTCATAGTTATCCAGTAGATACCATCCTTTAAAGAGGGATCTGTGGTGAAGGAGGTCCTATTTTGTCACTTAACACTCTCCTATGAACTTATTGACACTAGTTGTTCCATGGGTGTATGACAGAAAAAACTGTGTGTGAGTTTAATGAGATTTCTGGTGTTTGTGCTGACATTTCATGTATTTCTGCCTTTAGAAAATTACGGCTGAGGTGTGCATATCCTTAAATGGATGAATATGGACAATCTCTTTAGAGAGAGGTGGGTTGGTGAGGATGAATATTCCATAGAGAACTGAATCCTTGACAAAAGGAGATGAGGTTACTGGTGTACATGAAAAGAGTCAACTGGGAAGCGATGCCTTCCAGTAGAAAGTTATTGGAGAGATCTGCATATAAAAAAGTAAAAATGCATGAGAACACTATGTTTTGGAGAGAGAACTTTGGGTGTAACTATGGCAGTTCCAGAGGGTGAGATGTTGCTCATTGCTGAAAACTTCAAATTCAGTGCTGCATCCTAATTTGAACTAGGCGTGGCTCAGCATTCTGCAGTGTATGTTTTCAAAGATTTTCTCATAGTTTACATTCAAAGAACAGAAAATCTTAAAAAAAAAAAAAAATAAGCTTTTGATTTCTAGTTTAGTTTGAAACTCAGTCTTTTGCAGTATTAGTGGAAATGAAGAGCAGACTTCTAATAAAGGTGATAATTACTGTTAAAATCCTAGTGTCAGCATAACACTTCATCCTCACAGACAGAAATTAAATAGTTGTTCAGATATTTATTCTAAATTTTCAATGAGTAGTTGGCAAAAATTCAATAATATTCATTAAATACATAAATGGGAATATTAAAAATAAAGATTTTTCCCTTGTGATTTACTATATAGTGTGCTTGAAAAGCAAAATTGAAGAAGTCATTATCAAAAAAAAAACCAAAAAAAGTGCTACAAAAATGTTAAGTAAATTGTGCAGTCACAAGTAAGCCATTGAACAAGAAAAAGACTTCCTTGCTTAGAACTGGGAGCCATATGTGTTCTGACTGGCTGGGTAAAGACATAAAAAGATTATCTTTAAATAAAACAAACAGAGCAGGTACTTTCCCTTTTGGATTACACTGAATCTAAAATGTAAACCAAATGAGCAAGTGGCTCTTTAGAAAATAAAGTTAGAAGTAGTTAAGAAGTTAAAACAAACAGAGGCAGATGTTTTCAAGCATGTCTGAAATGTAGCTTATGTTACAGAGCACTTACAAAAGAGGCTAAGTGGTGCATGAGGGACTGTCCTCCCTCTGGAGAGGTATCGGCATCTGCTGGTGTCACTTTTGTAAAGCAGCAGGTAGGGACCATGTTTACACGCATGCATCCTGCCATCCTCCCTGCTTGGGAAGAGTCTAGTTCATGAATTACCATGAGGTCAGTATGGGATCACATTCCCAAGTGCTTCAGGTACATGAGGTTTCTGCCCTCGGCTCATCCATGGCTGAGCTTAAAGCCAGGATTCTTTGGTATTAGTGCCTGAATAATAGTTCACCTATTTTATTTTGTTCTATATAATACTGAATTTTGAGGGCTGTATTTTTTCTGTTTCTCAAGTACCTTGAGCATTAATTTGCACTGTTGGACATGTGGGCATGTAATATCTGATGACATATAAAATTAATTTATGTAGCTCAGAAGTTATATACCTTCTTTAAAAGAACCTTAAAGAACCTTCTCATCAATGTAGCAAGAGTCTGTGCTGTTCTTGAATACAATTGCATTGTCCCCCCCTTCAACCCTGAAGTGCTTAACTCAATGCAGCTTCTGAGTGGCACAAAACTTTACTTTGGAGGGGAAGGTGGGGAGGGGGATGGGTGGGGAAACAAAACTTTCTTTACTTTGTACTCCAGAATATTTACTTTTTAACTTATATTAAGAGGACTCTTCAAAAGGGTTTTCATCTGCTTCGGGACACCTGGTTAACATTAAGAACAGTTTACCAAAGAGTTTTCTGAGGCATATAGAACTCACTGTGAGAATTTAGTCAAATGGTTTAACGAGTCTTCTGTGAGTAGTCCAGCTGCGCAGATGAATGTTCCTCACTAGGATTATGGTGGTTGTCTCTAAGAAGATATGAGCTTTCCTTTTAAAACACCATAAGGTTTTGTAGCACTTTTTTAATATTAAAAAACCTTCTTCAGAATGTTTCACGCAGCTTTAACCTTCAGATCAGCAGTGTTTATTGGCAGTGCTGTGGTTTTAATAAAAACAGTATGAGAGGATTTTGTTCTAAAGTGTATTTTAAGAGTAAAATTTTATAGGGGTATTCTGCACAGACTCCTGTTCTCTAAAACTTAACATTTGTAGAAGTGATTTGAATTTTTGAAATAAGCTTGTTGATCCATTCACAAGGATTTCTTACCTCCTTTTAATGTGAGGGATATGTTTGATAAATCTAACATGAAATAACTTTCAACTTCAGGAAACTAGTGGAGTTATTTTATTTCCCATGATAAACTGAGGGACCACGTAACATTGTTCCTGGTCATCTTTTGTCTACAAATTAGACAAAGTTAACTTCAATACTTGTATATATAGCTGGTACCAACCCTGTCCTTTACATTTCAAAAACCAAGTCCTTGGACAAAGCCAGAAATTGACAACGGTATGTAAAGTCAACCTATCCTCTGGTGCTAATCAGTTTTAAAGGGACAGATTTGGGAATTATTTTGCTTGTCAGAAGAACTTTAGGATTTGATTTTTAATTTTTCTTGAAAAAAACAGAAAAAACTCTGTTCCTTAAGCCATTGAAGAGGTATTTTAATTTTGGGGGCAGAAACACCTGATTAACTGGCACATGCATTTCATGAATTAGGAGTGTGTTTTCTCTTCTCTTTCCATAACATACACACATTGAGGAATGTTTATTAAAAATAGTTTACAGACAAGGATGAGGAGGAGAAGAGAGATGTCTGCTTTGTAATCTTTCTGTATGTACTGTCATATCCTGGTTAAACTGAAAGACAGAAGGTTGTAGGAACTGAACTCAGTCACTTAGAAGTGAACAGATTTGGATGCATCTGACACTGTGTGACATAAAGTTGGCACTTAACTTTTTTTTTTTTTTTACAAATGCAAAACAGAGCTGATGAAGTGTTACAAATGATTCATAAAGTGAAATATGAGTATAAAGGTATTTAAAAACAGCTGTGAAGACCTTTGGAAATCATCTATTAAATTTTAAATTCTACATTCTTTTTGTTTCTATAGATCACAATAGTAAAATTATGTTTTTAACTGCCACCAGAAAATTATAGAAAAAAAATAGACTACAGCTGTTTTGTCTAGGTAGCCAAAATGAAAACAGAGCCAAGCTAAATTTTAACTGAGTTCACCTTTCATTCTTTTGTTTATGTAATTTGGTTTGAACATATTGTTTTACTATTCATGATTTCCTCAAATATTTTCAATTTTTGAGAGAGATTGCAGATGTTTCTTCCCTGAATTCCCTGGGAATCAAAGGTATTTTCAGAAATGGTTGTCTGGGAACTGTTGAATCACGGCCTGAACCACTGATTGATCACCTGAGGTGAGCACTGAGTCAGCCACAGGAGCACAGGTGAAGGCAATGTACCTGTGTGATTGGAAGGGGTGGAGTCTGGCTCCACCTCTTCCAGACCCCATTTAAGGGCTGACCAGCACCAGGGAAGGATCTCTTGTTGGAGATCCCTCCCCAGTGGAGTTATCAGCACACCTTGACCATCATAAAGGTGAGACTTCCTTTTCTCTTCCAGTAGTCTGTGTGCCATCTGTATAAAGCTATACAGAAATATACCGTTCTCTGTACTATTCCATCTGAATTCCCTTCTTTAGAATTATTTGCCCTACAATGGTCTAGATAAATCCTGAATGTCAGATTCTCCAAGGCAGTGAAGTATCAAGTTCGGGGGGAGCTGAGTGATGTATAGAAGACAGAAACACCCCTGGAGGTATGGGCTTGAGTACCTTTTCACATCTCAAGGAAAAAGAAAGAGATAAAGGCCTTGTATTAATTGCAGTCCATGAACAGATGCTCTTTCAGTATGGTTGTTACAGTTCTACAGAGCCTATTAGAATTTTCTCTGCAGTTGCAGTGCAAAATATAAAAATATTACTGCCACAAATAATATAAAAGTGAAAAAGCCTGAGAATCAATCACAACATGTTCTGGATGACCTCTGCTTGGATGTTCTGCTCTTTGATTGTGCTGGTGGGTAGGGATGAATGAGGTTAGAGGTGGAAGGAACTTGTTCTTCCTGCTCTCTTGTGTTAGCTAGCTGTACTATAGCAGATCTGTATGAGCACAATAAAGAAGGCCTTGTTTGCTAGCAGATAGTCATTTGTCTTGCCCCTTTTCCTGGCTGTGTTCTGGGGACCTTGTATGATTGAATATTTCAACTCTTGCCAGGACCAGAAGACCACAGACCCTTCTCTTGCAACAAAACCTCTTCTAGCTTGTCTCAGTCCTTGTTTGTGGTGCTACACAGCTGCGTCTCCTCAGGATACTGTAAAGCATGGTCTCCTAAGTTAACATATTAGTGACACAGTCCTCTCTTGTTTGTGCTCAAAAGCTTCACAATTGCTGCACAAGAAAGATGAAATAACATTGAGACACTATTGTGGGCAGTCCTGCAGATACCAGTAATAAAGTATTTACATTTAACAGTATTTTTCTAAGTATAAAGTGTCAACAGAAGTCTTCAAAGCAGGTTGCTTTTACTTTGCATTTCTCTGCTGAATTTTAGGTGGGTGCCAGGAACAGATATGGCAATCTACCTCTTGGGATTAACATGTTATATCACATCTGTCTCCCTAATGCGAGGAGTCTGTGGTAATGTCGAGTGCCTGACACTTCAAAGGAAGTTAGAAATCACCAGAAGAGATATTTATAGTGCCCTTCTATAGAGAAATGTCTGAGTGTCTCCAGATCAGTAGCTGACTCTGAACTGAAGCAGGAGAAATACTTCTATGTTTATTATCCATTCAGTGCTTAATTCTTCTTTTTGGTCACACAAAGCGTACAGAAAAGCACTGGGTCTAGGAAATTTGATTAAAAAAATAGAAGTAGTAATAAAAGTGTAAGGTAGAGAGATAGACAAGTAGGAAAGAGCAGAACAGGCATCACATGGGGCAGGAGACAATGCTACCCAGAAAACTTGAGCACACTGAGCCCTGAAGCGTGGTCATGTTATAAAGCAATGCCTGTAAGTGCAAGTTTGACCAAAGGCTTCTGGGAGCTCTTGGTTTGCTTCTTGTTGAATGTCTCCGGATGGGCACAGTGCTTTCCAGATAGCTACCAAGCAGGGCTAAGTGAAGAGGGATAGAAATAAACACAACTAAATGTTTCAGTTCTCTGCTCTGCGCTGAGGAGGCCTGTTGTGGGAGCAGTAGGCCTTTGGAGAGGCTTGGTGAATGCTGCCTTGTCAAGTCATGCTAGAGAAGCAGGTAGACGATGTTCCACAGCTTCCCACAAGAGGTGAGCTGGGCAGGAGGTCAGCTAACTCAGGACCAAGGCTGCTGCCAAGCAGGAGGGTAAATGTGCCTGCATAGTAGTGGATGAGGAGGGTGCCTGGTGTTTTCCTCCTGTAGTGTTGCAGAAGAGCCTATGGAACTGTAAGAAGTCTGTTATTTGGAGCAGTGCCAGTGGTTGGGAGTTAAACCCTTCTGCATCTCTCCGTGCAGATGTTCCCTAGATTTATGTGTTGAAAATGTAGAAGATGCAGTATTACTTTGTATTTCTTTGCTAGTATGGGTTTCAGAGAATATAAAAATGTACACTGAGATTTGTGTATTTGGTAGGTATATGATACTGAGAATGTCCTGTCTTGAAAAACAGAGTAATTCTAAATTTACATTTGTGTCACTTCAATTTTGCCACGTAGTGCAGTTGTATTTGCTCTTTAAAGGTCTATATGAGCCCTTGTTACTGCTAAATATCCTTCTACTGGTTTTGTTTTGGAATGGTTGCAGAAGCTGGTATGGTTCTAGTAGTAGATATTCTACCCTGTAGAAAAATACCTTGTGCTGAGCAATTTTTTATTTCTAATTTTTTTTAAAATCTGAGTCATGTTGCATCACAGTCTATAATTTAATTTTGCTCTAATGGCTATTTCTCACCCACTTTTGACTTCCAGAGGAAGATTTTTTTACCCATGTTAAACAAGAATCCATTTTAATAGGGTTTTTTTGCCACTATGTATACACATGCATTCTTATGAAACTGAAACTTCTGTTTTGTATTAATAGTTTCCTGACATTGCACTATCAAGAACCAATATTTTTACACAGAAATTTTCTAACCAATACTTTCTATTTGAGTGGTTTTAAAACAAAATCAGAGTTCCTACTTCTGTATTCCCATTCCAGTGCTTATAGTTCACACGAGTGAGAAGCTTTGTTCTTCATATTCATACATCAGAGTACTGTAAGAAAAACTGTACTGTAAGTACACTCTTAAGGTTAATTACCAAATCCCTCACAGAGATACTCTAGTATTTAGGATTCTTGTATTAATGATTTCTTGAAGGATAAATGTTTGTAAACTATTCTATATTTTTCAGGTTTCTTTTTCTGTATAAGCTTGCATATTCATTGTGATGGAATTCATTTATCTGTGTTTAAAGGCATTTGCATAGCCTCCATGCTATCTCATCTAAGTTTCTTGACCTTGGATTGGCTTGACTATAATCCTTATTTTAGGAGCATCGTTGTGATTGTTGATTCTTGTTAGCTTTACCATCTTAAGTGTTGCAGTTAGGCATCCTCACTAAGGGGAAGAAAAAATATAATTATGTTGAAAAAAAAAAAAGAAAAGAAATTCATCTCCTTCTGACCCTTTTATTTATTTATTTTAATTTTCATTTTTAAATAAATGTAGATGAAGTAGCTTCTACCTTCTTTTTCTGCTGGATGGAACCTGGGTTTCCAGTTCACTGGGCAAGCACAGAGCATGACTGCCTGGTGTCATTGTGTAGGATCTTATGGGCCATCATTTCTATCACAGTGGGATGCTGCTGTCTTGTCATGCTAAGTAGTGAGTTAACTACAGTTGAAGCAGTAAATTGGAAAATTCAAGTTGAGATCTACTTTATTTGGAAAATCTGTTTTATGGACTGCTCATGCTCAAAGTACAATTAGAGTACTAATATGCTTCTACACTGAAAAACATGGCTTTTTTTTTTCAGCAAACTGTAATTTGTTATTTTAACTATCTTTAATTCCTTTGCTATCTATGGTTAGTGCATAATTATTTTACTGAAGAAGAAGTTGCCTTCTGAGTTGACTAGACAAACCATTGACTCTTACTTCCAAAGACACCTCCCAAGCCAAAGCATAGGTATTTGTTTTACTGTCTTCTCCATTTTAAGTTCAGTAGTCCCTTTTCAGATAAAGAAATGAAAGGTATGTTTTGGTTAAATCATTGTAATACTGTAGAATTACTCATTTTAGGGCAACCCTGAATACACAAATAGAAACAGGGCAGGACTAAGCAACAATTCTAAAGGCTTTATATCTATCTATATATATAGAGAGAGAGTTGTTTATGGTGGTGGCACACTGCAACAACTTAGTAATCAAGCTTTTGTAAAGGAACTATTAATGTTATTAATGACTATTAATTATGTCCCAAACTAGAGCCAACATAAACATGAACTCAGCCCTATTGCAAGTATTTTTTCTGAATGATCTGTGATTTGCTAAATTACTGTTTATAAGGTCAGCATGCAAAAATCCTTGTATAGAAATCCTTTGTTTAACCTATCTTTGTTGCTAGCACTGGCCAAAGTTCCTTAATTCATTTGGATATCTGAAAGTATCCTGAATAAGATTCTTCTTTCCTTTTGTCTAAAAGAAACAAATTCTAAGGTTCTCTTGTTTAACAACTGTGCAACCTCTTGCATCAAGATTAAACACTTTGTTTTGTCCCCAGGCAGTTATATATTTATTACTCTTGAGGCAGTGGTATTTGAAATAAATAGAATTGAAGGATCCTGAGAAATGGTTTCTGAAACACATATATTGAGTTATTCTCTCCTGTGTGAACAGAAAATGCTTCTGATGCTTCTCCCCATGCCCTTGCAAAGGAAAATAACTAATAGAAAAAATACCACATTGATAGGGATAGTGAATAGGAAAGCATTTTTACCCTTAGCCACTGAGGATTTTTGCTGTTTGTTCTCCCGAAAGTAATTAAGTTGTCTTTATGGAATACATTACTATTCATTAAAGATAATATTGGTAACGGATAAAAACAGGACAAAAGGAAAAATATTTCTTCCTCATAAAGGTATGCAATGAAAAAAAATCCTTGGCTTGCAAATAGTCTTAGGAACTTCTCTGCAGTCAGGTATATATTGGCTGGTAACAGGATTCACTCTTTATCACTGTCTAATAAAGTGAATGTTCACTAAGAGAAAAAGCTCTTTTGTGTTGAAAGGGAAACAATCTCCATGTAGCATGTGTGTATACAGATATTCATAAAATATAGATTAGCAGCACTAGGTATTCAGCTAAGTAAATATTCATAAAATAAAGGTGAAATTGATATGCATTTCCCAGTGGAGAGTAATAAGTGTATTTTGATTTCTTAGTAAGAAATCACACTAAGGAAAGAAAAAGCACTTTCTTTTGTCTGGGCATTTTTATTTCTTATTCTTCCTATGTTGATCCTGCTGGCAAAGATTTTCTTTACTGACATTTTGAATACACAGTATTGTTCATGTTAAATGTTTAAGAATCTGGAGTTCTGCTTAAATCGTGAGATAAGAAAGAAAGCAACATGTCTTTCTTTATTTGTGTTCTCATTTGTGTCTTTGGGGTACATTAAAGTTGCATGCTTGAGACTGTCTTTATAACCATGAGAGGTAGATAGATGTTTTTATTTTTTTGTTTTTTGTTTCCTTCCTTCCTCAGAAGTGCTGGAGCTGAGTCCTTGTTAGCAAGTATTGCCAAGTAGTATTGGAAGACTCAGTAAATAAATTATGACCTTAATTGTGTATTTATTGTGTTTGTGATGTTGGATAGTAATTAATTTCACATTGTTATTATCACCCAATGTATAAAGATTTATTTTTCCCCACAATTTAGAGAATATTCACTATTCTGATTTATGCTGGATTTAATGAAATAGGATATTGCAGAGTCTTGATCTACATATTTATAGGTATGTTTGACAGCTTCCTTTGCAGTATACCTTGTCATTTAGAGCAGTAAAATGGAATTGTTTTTGAATAAGCTAAAAATTAGGTATATACTCTAAAATGTTAGCTGGAAGATCTCAAGAATGGTTCTATTTCAAGCAGCTGGAATCAGGAAAAAGTTACGTTTTGATACCCAAACAAGCAGAAAGGTAATAAAAATCAAATCCCTGAATTAAATCAGAAGAGAAGTAGATTTTGTTGTTGTTGTTGTTATTTTTATTTAATATCTAATCAAAGAATTGCCTTATGCTTCTTGGGTTTGGAAACAGAATGCTTAACTCCTTAAATTGAAGAGTAGTTGTCCTACAATTAATATTTGATATAATAACTTGAAATATATCTTAGTCTTTATCTGCATTACTTTGATAGTGCTTCTTTTTTTTCTTTCTGTTGGAGCTTTCTTTGTTAAAAACTTGTTTTTCCCTCTCCTTTTTTTTTAACCCCCTTGGGGTCAGTCAAGTCTGGTATTTCTTTCTGACATGGAAAAACAGACTTAAACAGGAATGTATGGAGTGTACAGCTTACATCTTCATCTCTCTTCTGTGTTGATTTTTCATTCTTTGAACAGTGTTCCCACATTTGGGATGGTCAGGAAATACAGTATCCTGTTCTACTTATTTTGTGGACTTCTCCCTGATTTATTAACGCACAGGATGCTTTAATTCATAGTGTCATTTTTAGTGTATTCATTGTTAATAAAGAAAATGAAAACATAACCATTTTCAGCAACAGGCTTGGAGCAGGAGTGAACCAAGAAATAAATGTCCTGTATTTAAAAAAGTAATTTGTTATCTCACAGCTGCTAGAGGAAGAGAGGAGGTGACCACTGTTAAGTAGTTAAAAAAAAAAAAGTCCTCATTACATCATGCAACAACTATCAACTGGATGTCACTGATCATTTCCACATTCTGAGTAAATTAAAGCCATCATAAAGTGAGGCAGAAATCACCATTAATACAGCTTGTTGATATGTTTGTTGAAGTCTATTATTTAAAATTGTTCCTTTGGCGTTGTCAATGTTTACACAGACTAGCATCATTAATTTTGACTTAGGGTTATCTCTATGCTCCATAACTAGAATACAGAACATTTCCATCGATTTCTTAGCCACACTCCTCTACTTTACTATCACTAAATGAATTTTGATTCATACAAGAAAATCCCTGGGAGTCAAATGTCAGCTATTATCCAATATATTGCTCTCTCCTGCGACTAAAATGGTGTGCATCTCATCTTGAAAATATAATGTATATAAGTCTTCTCTGAAAGAATTTCAATAAAATATTGATGTGAAGTCTTATTTTGCATGATAAGATGTTTTGAAGACATAAATGAGGGCACAAAACAAAGCCTGGAGCCAGCCTGTATCATGTTTTATATTTTGTATGCTTTGTCACTGAGCAATAATAGCCACAAAATGCATTTTTTTTCCTTGTGTTTAATAAGAAAATTGTCTGTGGTATTGTCTTGAGTCATATGTCTCTGTTGATTTGTTCTGAGAGTTATGATCAAGCCAAACAAATCCTAATAGCAGATGAAACTAGTACTTGGAAATATTCCTTTGAATATCATACTGGTTACTTCCATCATATTCAGGTACCACATTTTAAATGAATGTGTTTCTATGCAGCACTTTTTTTTTAAGTGTATGGATAGTATCACATGTAATTACAAAATTTTTGTTTTGCTTAATGCTAATTTTGTGATTTTTTTTATTTTAGTTTTGATTATTCCTCCCACCCTATGATTAAATTATTAAAGGTACCTGGTAAGAAGGTGCCTCACACAATCTCAAAGCNTAAATGAATGTGTTTCTATGCAGCACTTTTTTTTTGTAAGTGTATGGATAGTATCACATGTAATTACAAAATTTTTGTTTTGCTTAATGCTAATTTTGTGATTTTTTTATTTTAGTTTTGATTATTCCTCCCACCCTATGATTAAATTATTAAAGGTACCTGGTAAGAAGGTGCCTCACACAATCTCAAAGCTTCAGGCACCATAGGAATGAGAAAAATAGCAGTACTCAGAGACAAACACATGTGAACAGATGCCTTGGAACTGTTGTTTTTTTTTTTTTTTGGGATCAAGCCAAATATCCTACAGAATACTATAAACCTGAAAATCTGGGACTATTAGAATTCTTTAGGGAAATGTAAGCTAGTACATCTGTACATTTGCACCAGAAGTGCATGCTCGTTTAGTGTCCCTCAGCGAGGTTACACTAATCATTGGTGGCCAGCAGGAAAGAGAGGATTCAGAGATATTAACCAGAGACCAGTAATGACAATAAACTCATAGCGAAGACATGGGACATCAGGTTTATTATTATTATTATTTTCTATTTCAACACATGTAGGGAAAAGAAAAAAGAAAAAAAAGCAAACAAGCCACAATAAAGCCCAACAAGATTCAAGAGTTAATTACAGCTTTGAGAATTTGAGAGTATTAGTTAAAGAGACCTGATGGCGTTGTGGTTATAAGTGGGATATGAGAATGAAATTCCTCAAGTGAAAAGTATTGTTTTTAATTTTTTTTAAACAATGTCCATGAGTGACTGCAGCTTTTTGAAATGTGAGAATAATAGAGAAATCACTGTTAAAATTGCTTCTCATGAAGCATAGGTAAAATGTACAGTTTTTATGAAAAAATGATCATAACTAGCATTACAGTGAATATCAAATGAATATAAAATAACATGTTATGAAACAATTAGACAAAGTGACTAGACATTATTAACTCATGTGCTATTTATTGTACCAACATTGATCACATAAAATAAGTGTGGCATTAGTTACATTTTAATCATCCAGAGTGAGAGAACGGCTAATTATTTTCAAACAGAAATGGGAAGAATCTAGGCTTATAAGAAATCATTAAACATCTAATTCAAAATGTAGTATTTTTGTAGGCAAACACATTAATGCCGATGTTAGAAGAACAGTGGAAAAATAAATTGCAATTGCCCGTATTTAAATTATCACAGAAAAGAATAGACACACTGCTGTCATGAGAGCTAACCTAAACTATGGTGTGGGAAAGCCATATAGCAGGGACCCATTCTTCATCCATCCAGGTTAGGGATTTGGATAAGTTGAGCTTTATGTCCTTTCCAGCCAACCTGATTGGATCTTTTCTGTACATAAACAAGCATACTGGGAAGTGAGATCACTAAGTAATCTTCCCCATAGACTAAGGGAAGGAATCTGGTAAGGACTCACAAATTCTGCAGTTGGAGTTGGTGGGGGGTGCCCCTACTGTGGAAAGAAATCAAGAATAAAGGGAGGTGGGCTGGCTATCTCCATTGAGAGTTATCCTCTACTTCTGGAAGCTTGCAGGGGCTTCCAGTCTCCCCTGAAGAAAAAAAGTCATACGTTTCTCCTTGGAAAGCCATGTTTTATCTTATACAGCTTATACCTGACAGAAAACATGAAGTTCTGGCTACTCTTATTTCCTTGATTGAGTTAAGGTTTAGATAAGGAACTCAGAGAACATAGTCTGGTGGAAGGCAGCATGAGCGTATTTACTTCACAGTCAGGCTTCCCAACACCAAGCTTGTCTGGATCTTTTGTAAGCAACAACTGTGCTGTCTTTGATCTTCTTTCTACTCTTCTCCAGTTTGAGTCTCCTAAATACTTCTGACTGGTGAAGTGTATCTCCAGTTGCTTCTGTGTTACTGAGGTGCAATTTTGTGAGCTTTTCTTCTTGAACTGGAACCCTCAGATGAGGCGTCTTTGCAGGCATACTTTAAAATGGCTTACATCTTTCTTCTGTGTTTTGTCATGTCTTTTACATTAGGAGACCTCTGGTCAGTTGTAATAATATAGTAAGAACCGAGAAAGATATTTGGAAGATTGGAGTCAGTGCACTAGCACTTCAGTCATTCCAGATTTAAAGTCAGTTTAGATGAATAATTTTGGGAAAATTTATAAGAATATGAATTCACACGAGTGTGTGAACAAATGGCACTGTGGCTTTTGTCTTTTTACATTCTTTGGGTTATTTGATCCATATTAGAAGACTATAAAGATCCACTTGTAAACTGTGGTAACATAGAATTATATTGGATTTGCTTTGATGTATTGCTTCTCCATAACCTCTGGGTTTGGTTTAGTTTTTATCCCACGACAAGAGTAACCTGTATTTCCTATGAGTGACTCAGTTTTAATTCAAAGGAGCATCATCCTCTTGCTTCAGTAATGGAGTCCAAATGGATGCTCTGCATTCTATTATCTTCCTTAGCTTTATGTAGTATTGATGAAACTGAAAATCAGTGACCTGAAAAAAACAAAATAATACGGCATGAAAATTGCTACTATGATTTCATACTGTGTTAATGCAAGGATGTCATTCTCACTTCAGAATAATAACAGTGTTTTGCTTCTAAATTTATGGCACCTCTCCCTCCACCCCCTTTCCTTCTTTGAAAGAGAGTGGATGCCACTGGGAAATTCTCTATAATTGCCTCGCTTGGCAGTTTGTAATGGAATAGCCACTATTAACAGTTAATTTTTTGGAGTATCTGTATTAACAGAAAATAAATTCAGCATGAATAGCATACACACTACACTGCTGTGGTTGAGACATAAAGAATCATCATAACATTAACAGAATTGTTAATTTTCTTTCAATATTTTTTTTTTCTCACTGGGAAACCAGGGCCAAACTGCCCAGAAACATTCTGAATCTGCCATGGGAACTGATGGCCCTGGGGTACCCAGGGATGGTATTCACTCTCATCCTCCATCTACTGCTGCAGCTGGAGAAGAATCCCAAAGCTTAAACTGATTCCTAGTCAGGATTTTATCATTCCTAGCTCACTGTTGATGATAGAACCAAATTTGGAGTAAAAACGTGCTTTTATTTCAAAGATAACAAAGCAATTGTTGAATTTTTACCATATGGAAAGAATGTCTTCTAGATCCCAGATGCATGCCAACTCTGCCCTCATAAAGACTTACCTGTTCAAATAAGGAAGAAGCAAATGCTGAGGCCCAAGTTCGAGGCTAGCATTTGCAACAACCCCATGTTCCTCTCCCCATCTCTTTGTTCTCTTGTGGCTTGCAGGAGGGGTAAGCCTGGTTGGTACGTACCTATCTCTACCATTTCTGGTGTAGGAGATTGAAAGGAATGGGAAGAAGCAGAGCACCATGTCCTCTACTTCCTGCTCTGCTTGCCTTGCTGACCTCAAGAACACCCATTTAAAGGCAATTTGCTTTTCTTAAAAAAAAAAAAAAAAAAAAAAAAAAAATCACCCCCTTTGTT